>JASDQU011102890.1:19712-30418 GCA_032191745.1 Picea mariana
AAAAAATTGAAAATTACACATACAAAAATGAAATTTAGACATAAAGATTCATATTTTGTTAGAAACTAGAAGATTTAGATGATACAAAACTTTAAACATGTAACATAAATGATAAATCATGATTCATTATATATTGTAACATCAATGATGATCAAATGACAAACATTGAACACACAAGAAATTAGAACCATAAGTTGCGGCATTCTCATTAAGTCATCAAAATCAAAATGTATTACAATGTATAGATACTAGATAGTAATACCGAGTCAGAGTCACTAATACTATAGGTGGGAATGCCAATGGAAAATACAAAATAGCCATTGGGTAGATACCAGAACCGTAGATGGAAGAACTGTTAGGACTCTGTTAACACTCTGTGATTTGCCCAAGGCTGCGGAGGCAGTCACAGAGATAACCTCAAACCACTTGAAGTCTTGGATCTAGCCCTCCAAGACTCAGAGAGGGCTCTCTCTTCGATTTAACTTGGTTTGTATGGGATGGATATTAGGCTGGCTATGAAAGTAAGGGGTTGGGGTTTTTGAAATACGTAGATGAGGATGTGGTTGACGAGTTTCTCAAATCACCATTGGGCTATGGGGTCTGTTTATAAGATAATGATCAAATCAGATCTAGAGGTAAATGTCTCCACAGGGAAAGATAGTAACAATTGTTAGATCGAATCAAGTTTGAATGGTGTCGATTTGAGGAAGAAATGGGGGAGGAAAAACTGAGCAAATGAGCAGTTAAGAATTCATAAACCGAGTTTTAGAAGAAAACATAAAGATTATTGAAAAAATTGGACAAAGAGTATGCATGCATAAATTCTTGTCCATTACTCTCTTTCAATAATAAGAAATGAAATTGCTTGAATGATAGCAGAAAGATAACTGAAAAAACATACAAGGAACACACCACCAACGCTGCTACACAAGAATCCTGTAAATCATTTTCTCTATTACTGTTTAGTCATGCAAGAATTCCAGACAAAAACCTCCTGAAGTAGCCAGGCCCACAGCCAGCCAAAGGGAAAAACTTCACACATGTCGAACCTCTCCTTTCCGCTCGAACCCTGCTTTCATCTTTTACATGTGTATATAAAGGTAAAAATGCTATCAGTCCTCAAAAAATTCGAACTCTACCCCTACTTTCTAAAAATAGAAAACAGTTACAATGATTGACACCTGTCGCAGATGGTCTCCCAGAAACAAAATCGAAAAATGTAAATAACAACTAATTTTGATAGGTCTCTCGAATTCTGGAACTGCTGGAAATGAATGTTGAGTTGTTGGGGGATCTTTGCCATAAAATCTGGGCCATCTGTCATTTTTTGCTGCTTGTTGTCACGAATTCGCTTCCAACTGGGGGAAATTGTGTTTAAACCTCTGCCTGAAATGCGGGAAAACTTTGCCATTTGTCAAGAGAATTTAAATTGCCCCTTGTCGAGTTGCCATCTGCTCCATGATCTTCCTCAAACTGCTTCCTTGAATCCTGGAAGGTTGATCCGGTGCTTTGACTGCCAGTTACATTCTAAAGAACGCCTAAAAACAAGATACTCTGCCACCTCTGTCGACGCGTAGAGCAGTGCACCATGCCCCTGTAAATGCTCAACCGTCTCATCTTTTATTCACTAAACTTTTGCCTTATAATCTGGGATCTGATTCTCTTTGCCGATTTTTTCATTGCCAGGTGTCTTAGTTCCTTTCAAATTTGCCATCGAATGATCGGAAATATTCATCCCGTAAAATATACAACAATCATCAGGAATTTTGAAGTGACTGTTGCATCATATTCCAGTTTTTCTATAGGGTATTTCGTGGCTTCCTTTTCTGTCTTCCACATATCATTAAGGTTTTCTAGTTCTTATGGTGTACTGTCAACTTTTTCAAATTTCTGGACGCAGCTTTGGCACTTGTGTGTGCGCTATCTCTTTCTTCTCTTGACAATTGAGCAGGCACCTGCAAACATTTGTCATTTAGGACCTTCATTAACATATGCGGTCTTCATGGCGAGCGTCCATTGCATCTTTTTCTCTACATCAACAGCTCTAAGTGTCTACTCGTTTGACACTACAACCATACATCTAAAGACAAAAATATGACCAATATGCAGACTCTTTTTGTTGATCAAAAACCCTGCTCAAAACTTCTATATCCAACTGTCATCACAAAGGAAAAACCTCCACGATGTAAAGAAAGAGAAAATTGCAAGGATAGTGGCTTCACGCGCGAGTGTATGAACCAATTTTCTCTAACACTTAACCAATCCATCTGTTTAAAACTCGAATACACCCACGAGCTGGAAACCAATGATGAAACCCTTTAAGTTTGCTAATGACACCTGTGTGACACATTGTTTTCTTTATAATGGGGGCATATAGAATACACAGGTACTTCACGACCTTCAAAAGTATATTGCCTTGCACCAGTAACAACATCCCATACCTTTATAGTTTTGTCATCACCACAGGTAATAATACACATTTGCTTGTTGGGATGTGAGAAAGCAAGGTCATTTACACCTCCAACATGAGCATCAACCTCCAATGAATTCATAACCAGAACCATCTTTGGCATGGAAGTTAACCGAACTGCTACAGAATCCTCCAATGAGAGCATAAACTTTGTGAGGATCACGGCTGTCAAAGCAGGGCGCTGCCATATGCGTTGTACATTCTTGACATTGCCCGGGATATCGGAGACGGCTTGCAATACAAGCCACTTATTGATCACCAAGGCATCTTCTTCCCACTGCCCTCCGTCACCCTCCTCGCTTTCATCAACATGGCTTCCAGGAGGGGAAACGGTCTCTGTAAGAACAACTTTCTTCTTTTTAACAATTGAGCAGGCATGCCCGAGTTTGCTCTCGATTTCTTCTACATCTTTCTTGGGTGCCAATGAATTCACCTCAACAACATTTAACATATACAAAGGCACATGCGGGCTGAAAACGAAAAGATACATGCGTTTCTCTTGGCTGGGGACTTGCTGAGTTTATTTTTCCCTGTGGCAATAATCCCACATGCATGTGGTAAACTGAACTTTTGGTGTTTATATGAGCCAACAGTCACATGGTCTTTCGATGAAGTGAGCCCGAGGCTGTGCTTTGGAGTTTGGCGTTGGCGTTGGCGCTGGCTTATGTGTTTGTTGTTGGTTTATGAAATGGTGCTTTTCCTCGGTGTTGAGTATTCGGAGGTTGGCCCTAGGCCAATATAATTTTTTGGAAAAATATTTGTCAAATATTTATATTTTGATAAATAAGACAAAAACTCTGGATAAAGGCCAAGGGGCCAATTTTGGCTCAAAAGACCAAATTTTGGCTAATAAACCAAACTTTGTATTTACCCACAAGAATTGAATTTTGCCATTCAAACCAATTCACAATTTTTTGCTAAAAATGCACCGGAACTCGCTTTGAAGCTCGCGTGCAGGTACTCATCTTATGCTTGGTCAGTGTCCAGCGCTTTCTGCCGCCTTCACCATGCGTCATGAGCAAAAGCATAATGCCTGAAATAGATAGATATTATTCAGAATACTGATTCCCTATTATATAGGGTTCTAACAGACTCAATAATAGTAGTCCTCCATGACATAATCATCAAAATCAAGATCACCACCACTGCTCTCTCCTCCTCCTCCTCCTCCTCCTCCTCTATATCTAATGCAGTCTGTGCATCTGCTGGTGTGGAGGATGACCCCTCAAGAGGATCACCATCATCAAAAGTGTCTGGCTCTAGCACTGGTTCATTAAGATCCAAGTTGGCTAATGCCAACTCAACACCATTGTCTAAACCCATATCATCAGGAAACACATCCTGCATCTTTGACTTTCCCTTCACCCACTCTTCTCTCTGCCTGTAAATAAGACGAAGATTGTTTTGCACATACACCATTGCCTCTGCCATGAACTGCTCAATCCTTCTCTTCTTCAAACTGTACAAATTCCCATTTGTGCTCCAATTCCTCTCGCAACAAGAGGATGAAGCAAACTAAGAGAGGATCCTCGTGGCTAATTGTTGTAGAAGAGGGCATGTTTCCCCGTGAGTTACCCACCAAGCATAGGGATTCTTAGCACCCTGTCTTCAAGCACATCATAGCCTCCAAATCTCCCAGTGCCAATGGAAAACTCTATGAATCCCTCCTCCATCTCATCAAGGTATGCTCTATCCTAATATATCCTTCTAAATGCATCCTTCCTCCCCTATGAAATATCGCCATCCATGTGAGGATGGAATTTGCGTGAAGCCCCACAATTGATCCAATCATTAGTATAGTATTTGGGATTCAATGAGTGAGCCAAGCAATGCAAATGTGTGCAATTCTTATCCCACCTGTTGATAAGAATATCTTGTATGGTGGTGAATAAGGTCTCGGATGATGTCTCCTACTCAGGGCACTCATGCTATAAAACAACGGTCTTTACGAACTCAATCATGGAATCCCACCCCTCATAAAACTCTCCTAGGATGGGTTGATTTATGTCTGCAAACCGCAAAAAAGAGATGATAGGGTCCATGATCTTAATGGTAATATCTACCCTCTCCCACCAACCATCATCTAACATTGTATACTTGACCCTTTTTGAAGAAGCTTGATTTGTATTTTTCCGAAAAGACCAATACTCTGAAATAACCATGGCCCCAAGAGCGCTCTTGACCTCCCTCAACCTATTAAGCATGATGAATGATGAGGCAAACTGAGTATCTGCAATCTTCAACAATGATAGATGTGTGTACACTTTGTAGATTGTGAGGGAATTGGTATGGTTTTGTACAAAATTGTGGATGTGGCATGCATACTCAATAAGACTTCCCATCCATGTCACTTCCGCAACAATAAATTTAAGTGTTAAATTTTAAAAATGAACAATGCAAGGTGTCCAAAATATTTGTGAATATTTAGCTTCCACAATCATGCTAGCAACCTTGCAAACATGTGCATTAACTGTAACAATTTGCACACAAGAATCAACACCTACATCTTCAATAACCTTAATGAACAACTTACCCATATATTGTGCATCCTTCTATTTTCCAAGAGCATCCACCGCTTTCAAGAAAACTGCTCCATTCAGAGAAGACACCATGAAATTGATGAGTGGATGGTGTGTTGCATCTGTCCAGCCATCGAAAACAATACTAACACTTGTTGAGGGCCACAATGATTTGATAGGCTATAGGATTTTATCTGCCTCCTTATTTTCCTTAACCAACAATGTGGTTCTAAGCTTCTTTGAATTAGGAGGCACATATCCGAGTGGAGCCTGATCAATTAGAGTTCTACAAATCTCAAGAAATAAAGGAGACCGTGCAGCATTGAAGGAAATGAAGTTGATATTGAAAAAGAAACCAATGGTAAGATCAACCTCTTCTCGCTTCTCTCATTGAAATATCTTTTCCATTGGACTAGTTGCCCCCCTCTTTCTTCCTTGTTGAGTTTCACTCCCACTCCCAAATTTAAAATTGCTAGATGGCTTCTTCAAGAATGGAAGAGGATCATCATTTTGGCCTTTCTTGGATGTTGCTTCCACCTTTCCCAAGACAACAACATCCTCTTTCAATGTTTCTCTTCGTTTGAATGGACTCACTAATTTACATGCTCCAAGTCCTCAAGGCAGCCCCAACAAATGGCCCTTAACTCGGTAATAGGTTCTTGTAAATTCATTATGGAAAAAGCCACATGTCCACCAAACATTCCCTCCCCCCTTTAACTTGGCCCCATCTCCTTGTTTCCTTGTAACATACTTCCACAATGGATATTTGTTGTCTTGACCCTGTTGTTTTGCTGTAGTAGTGATTTTTTCAGCATTAGAAGCTTCATTTGCAGCAAATGGGACACTAAAGGAGGGTGTTGAAGTTGTAGGAGGGGGGGCAACACCAACATTGGGATTCTTCCCTTTCGTTTTCCCTTTTCTTGCTGCTTTTGATGATTGAGCCATTATTTCTGTTGAAGGAGGAAGAAAAATCATTGTTGTAGGAAAAAAATTGCGGTCTGGTGGTCAAATCCACTTACCAACACTTGGAATCACTTCAAACCTACACAAAACCCTCTTATCATCTCACTAAAATCGCCCAATGCCCCAACCTGTTCAAGAAGGAATTAGAAAATTGCTTTTTAGAAGGCGTGGACCTCATAAAACGCGTGACAAATGTCCCTGAATCAGGACACGTGCGAAATTCATGTCAGACACGAATCCTCAAGTTTTCGTGTTCCCGCGTAGGATTCGCAACATGACGCCCAAAATGGACGCATCATGTTTCATAGATTACAGCCATTAGGGATGCAACAAACCCTCTCTCTTACTCTTGTTTACAAACTAAATTCACCATAGAATTTTGTGCTTGAATATTGCAAAGTGATCTACTAATCAAGGGCTGCATATTGGCATTTTTATTTTCTGATTTCTGTGGTGAATTCTTGTTGTTGTAGCAAATGTTTCCTACATCCATCTAGGGATGATTCTATTTTGCTGATAACATTTACTTATAACCCATTTCAACCGTCAAAGTTGTGGTTTAAACATTGGAATATTGTCTACTATTCATAAGCTTTCAATTGCTATCATTTGTTGGTGATTTTGGCGGTAATTTCTTGCAGTTGTTATAATTTTCTCTTGCTGATATAATCTACAATTTGCTGCAATTTTTTGGGACAGCATGCTTTCTTGTTGTTTTCCCTAGTGTTCCAAGGCTATTTTACATGATATTTGATCTTGGGATAGTTGTTCTAACATTGGTTTTGCAGGTACTTTTCCAGCTCAGCTCATATCTTCTCCCAAGGCACTCATCTTCAAACCCTAGACATCTTCATCTGGTGACCAAAACAAGTACTTTTGCAAACCAATTAACCTTCATTCTCCATTCCCTTGAGGTCACCCAGGAAGCCTCCCTTGTGGTGAAATCATCCATCATTAAAACGAGGGGAGTAATTGCTAAGGTGACTGTGGTTCTT
Organism: Picea mariana; assembly: GCA_032191745.1. NCBI lineage: Eukaryota > Viridiplantae > Streptophyta > Pinopsida > Pinales > Pinaceae > Picea > Picea mariana. The sequence continues at coordinate 26,660 of JASDQU011102890.1, forward strand.
ACTCCCAATTGTGTTGCACTAGTGAGGCTTGTGGTTGGCTTTTCCCAAGTGACAGTTTGTGCGATAACACACCCATGGTTCAAGTTTATTGTCTTGGACCTTGACTTGCCCAAGCAACCGACACACCGCATGAACTTCCTCAATAATCGTCCACAGCTATACAAACTTGCAAGACCTTTGCTATGATACAAGGCTGAGTCCATCCGTCCACTTCAAAAATCCATCTAAGTCCCAAACTTCACATGCAACCAGTTGAACGCATCTCCAATGTCTTGCCATCTCCTCACCTTGATCGCTTCCACTTCAAGGCATCATGCATCCACTGCCCAACTGTCAAGTCATATTGTTGTTAACTAACTTGTGTAACTCTACGAAGAGTCACCTCATCCGAAGGTTGTGTTCGACCCACTCATCCCACAATCCATCTCAACTCAACAGTTGTTCTCGGCAATGCACAGCACGAAGACACCATGATGGAAACTTGCCCAACCAATTGCCTACTGCAGAGCTCCTCTAAGTCTCCTCAAGTCGTTCACCCAAGTGCTTCAACTTGCTACAACCCAGAACTGCTCCCCTTTGCAATCACTTCTTCAATCACCCTTTGTGCTTGTCTCTGTGATCACATATGCGGTTAGATTTGTGACAAGTCGTGTGACAAATCCTACATTTAACTGCCTTGCCCAAGTGCTTAGTTCACCCAACGAACTCTACACTTGGTCTCTTTAAGGTGTGCACAACAAGTCCGACACTAACTTCCATCGCACATCAAACCAATCAAATCTGTGATCAGGTCTGCGACAAGTTCTGTGATGAGTTCTGCAATCACCCACCCTGTACAAGTGCTTCGCTTCACCACAAACTATAGAACAAAATAATGAAATTCATAATATAATAAAACTATACTATACAACACAAACTTAGGATATGAAAAATCATTCCATTCCTTATTAAATTAGCTACAAATCAGTGGTCATGGTGCAAGTTCATTGGCATTGGGAGGGAAATAGGGCAGGGTGGGATTTAGCGTGTTGTCCCATTTGGAGCTAGAGAATTCGGGTCACTTGTGTCGCAGAGATGTCACGCTTTCAGGCACATAGGTTGAGGAGGAAGGGCCTTTATTCAGGGGAGATATGTGAGATTTTGATGCTTGATCCTGGAAGGATTGGCATTCTTTAGATCAAGAGTATGGACTGATTATCTCCGACCATCCTTTGATTATGGAGTTGAGAGAGCTTATTTTGGAGTCTAACTTATTCAAAATAAATATTGGGATGCATGGGACATTTTGCAGGGATTGGGGATGGAGCTTTGGTCGTCCACTTCACCAGTACGACTCCCATCATTGTATTTGATGCGTCATCAAAGGCATTTGTTATCCCCAGTCCTTAATGCAAGGGTTGTTTACAAATTTGAAGGATAGATGGGTCTGCAGACTTCACCATGTTTGATCTGCCTGAATTTTTTAAAAGCCAGGGGTTCTTTCTTGGCTAGTGATGTATTAGAGGATCCCATCCAAAGCCTAGTTGGCTAAGAGTGGGCTCTCTAATGGCTTGTATCCAATCTGTCCTCGTTCAAAGACAATGAAACACATCTTTTGGGAAAGTCAGTTTGCCAAAAGTTGGTGGATATTTTTAGAGGACCAGTATTCAGTGCTGCTTTAGGGAAGGATTCATTGGTGTGCTGCATGTTTTGGAGATTTCTTCTCTCTAGCTCATGCTGCCCTTTTTGGGATAAGGAAGTGCTTGCAGATTTTGGCTTTGTTCATCATATGCAAGCTCAGGTGTAACTCAGTTTTTGATCATGAGGTTAGTTCACTGTTTGTTTTTTGTACCATGTGGTGGGATGAGGTGCACCACCAACTCCTGGCCAAGGGTGCTTTGTTGATCAAAGATGTCCACTTTCTTGATCCCATAGCATATTCTGATTTTGTCTCAGTATTAGTAGCACTATGGAAGAGGTTATGATGTCCATTGTATATACCCATCGACTTTTTTCTTTACTGCTTGTATATATTTTTATGTAAATATAAGGCATATTTTTCAAAAATAAAAGCTACAGATACAAAAGAGAATACATGGTCTCTACCACTTCACATCCTAGAGACCACCTTTAGACATATGAACCTGAACTCTTATTAATTAAACTCCAAACTTTACTCTACCACTTCCTTCATACAAAGATTACATAAAACTATTTTTATATTTTGTCCAAGTTGGTAAAAACAATTTCAACCCATGCTGCCATGTGTCATCCACACTTCAAAGTCTACCAAAATCGTGACCTGTTGAACTAACCTGCAATAGGATACTGGAGTTACAGAAAAATGCACAATAGAAGAATTCCTAAATCACAAAACAAATGCTTTCATTTGAGTTTGGTTTTACTAATATGGGACCAAGAAACAGGGATTAAGTGCTACCAGCTTCTAGATAAATGTGCTCTTTCACCAATTATATGGGATTGAATTTTCCCTACATTTGTTTCTCTAGTTTTGAACAACCCTACCTTTCCCAGTAAACATATATGAAAGGACTCTTAATGCAAAAAAAAAATTACAGGATTGAGATTAAACAGAAATTTTAAACACGAGAACCTCAATTTATTTCCATTTAATCTAAGAATATTGCTTACCAGGATCCAAGATTGCTTACCAGTAATTAAATATTACAAACAAGTGTCTATTTCAAACTGTAATAGTAGTTTAAATGCAGAATCAAGGACTAGCATAATTACAAAGGAAACTGACCTCTTGACAGAGAAAGTTTTTCTGTAWAACAATCCCAGTCCCCTTTGTCAATTAGCAAGTCCACCATTTTCAGCACCYGGAGAAACTTTCTYGCACTTTTGCAGTTCCAAAGTAACCTTGTTATAGAGATCACAAATCTAGTCAGTTGCTACATAGGGAAAGTCCACACACACAAGCAAATACAAAGTGAAAAACATCATTGAGGTTACTTATAATGATTGGGAACAGTTCTTGGAAAAATTCATGAAAATGAAAGGAGTAATACCAAAATCTTTAGAAACAATTGATCTAAATATTTGTAACCATGAAAATATGCCAAARCAGGTCAAAAGCTTGAATATTTATTTGGAAATAATTTACAAAATCTAATTAAAAGAAAYTGTTRAATGTATTTGATTGCTCAACATCAACATCTATCAATGAACAAAAGAGGAGATACAAACGAAGAATGAACMATAAAATTATGATGCTAAAATACCCATATTATATTATTTATAATATATATAATATAACCTTCAAATTAGGAGCAATTCTAGTAGACTCAAAATGTGGTTGATCAAACTTATAGCTTTGTCCCCAACACCCTAGGCAATTTTGGAGTCAATTTGCACCCCTATGGGTCAATGGAGCCCCTTTTTCTCTTAATACTTTTTGGATGAATTTTCTTAGATTAAATGGAAATGAATTGAGGTTCTCATGTTTAAATTGAAATATCTTCTTTGTTGCATTTGTCTTTACTTTAACATACCAATGTTGCAAATAGCATTTCAAAGAATATATTGCCAAGGGTATAGAAGGAACTTGTTATCCATTGAGTTGCACTAGCTGGACTTGCAGTTGAGCCGCCAAAGCTTGAGCAATCAAATGCTCAATATTCAGAGTTCAGAAGTTCAGCCGGTCTATTTGACCAACTTTTTCCACATTTCCATATCCTACGGAAAATTGTAATTGTTATCCCCACTTTTTAGGGATAACTAGGAGATCATGTCTCGAGGCCTGTTATCCCCGATATC
>JASDQU011102891.1:0-12142 GCA_032191745.1 Picea mariana
TTTTTCCACATGGGGAATCAAAAAGAAAAAAAATGCACATGTCCTAGAAGACGTAACGTCCTTCCTCTCAAACAACACTGAACCTTCCAATAGTACTCAATAGTGGGGTCTGAAGTCACCGGAAGAGAAACTAGTGAAGGATGAAATAATTGGTTATAATGAGGGGTAAAGGGGGCATATCTCGAAAGAGCTGGCGATATTTCCCAATAGCCACACAAAATCCAATCAAGGTGCAATTGCAGCCCACAATTTCCACCTGGGTATATGTCCTAAAATTTGGTCACTAGGTACCTCGATCAAAGTGCGGCATTTAGATTTTCAGCCTAAGAAATGGGTCACGGGCTGGATCCCGTCCAAGAGGTGGGTGCCTCAAGGGGGGACGCACATAACAACCATACCTTGGCCTTCAATCTTTCATGGGTATCTTCCTACCTTATGGTGTTAGGAACACTTGACTTGGAGGATTTTTAGTTGCCTATTTGACAACTTCTATGGTTTTGACAATGTGAGAACCAGATAACGGGGAGTTATTTGGATGCCTATCCCCGAAATCCTACCCAGACTAAAAAAATTTCTTTGGCACCTCCTGTCGAGGAAAACTTAGTGAGTTTTTAGAAAATTTTTAGATGTAGTTGTTTTGAGAGGTTGGGGGTGTGAACCAACCTCGTTGAATTAAAATGGGAGTGGATAGTTGTGTCAAGAAAAGGGTGGGGTGTTTTCGGAATCCCGTTGGAGGAAACTTACTTTGACCTCCACGTTTCAAGAAGAAGCTATGTGAGTGATAAGTGACTTTTGTGTGTGAGTGAAAGTGTGCCAATTTTTAGTGAATTAGATGTCACCTTGCTGCATGTGGACTTCGCTTGGTCCTTACAAGTGTTGATTACCTAATTAACTAAGTGGCTTTGGTACAACCTTGCATAATTCAAAAGTCCCTAGGAAGCTAGCAAGTGGACATGTGGGTCCGCTACTATCCCTTTAACTCCCTATTGTGATGTAATCTAAGAAAAGATTTGAAACTATCCTAGATTGATCATGTGGGAATGTATGGGCCTGTTACAAAACCTTTAAACTTCCCTTGTGATTTGATCTAAGAAAGCAAATTTCAACACTATCCTATCTTTGTAGCATGTGGCCATGTATGGGCCCGTTACAATATTAAGATGTGTGTGAAAAAATAAACTAAGAGGAGTCCCAAGAAGGGTTGTTGTCCTCTCCTAAAGGTTTTAATGTTTTTAAGGGAGATGAAATCGTTTCACAATCTTTTTCTGATTCTCAAGATCACTTGGAGGAGTGAGAGAAGAGCATACGAAGCGATTGTTATCCAACTTCTAGTCCCAATGCAAGTTAAATGTGATTAAAAATGATTTCCAACTTATATTGTGAGTCAAAACAAGCCATCCATGTGGCCAAAATGAAAGCAAAAGAGGAATTTGATTTTACCCTCCTAAGTGCCTATGTGTTTTGACTAACCCCTTTATATGATGAGGGGATTAAGTGTGGTGCAGATTTAAAACATGCTTGAAATCATTTTTAAGAAGGAAAATGGCCTTCCTCACATCTCAACAACTTTACAATGTGAATTTTTTCACAGATGCACGGGTCTCAGTGGAGACAGAGGCACACATAGCGCATGTGCATGAACAGAGAAAAGTCAATAAGTGCACGTGCATAGAAAATAACTGTGATTTAAGCGCATGTGCGCACGATGCGCATCTGTGGGCCTAAAAACCCAAGAACAAGTGACACATGGTCGAGAATGAAAAATCCGGATGGATTTCTCCCAATTCAACTTGGAATTGGCTGATTGGCAGGTCGACTTAGGCCAGTTAGTGCACCTGCAAGTTAAACAAACTAAAACAAGAGCTAGAAAAACCCAAATGGGGTAGGAAATTGATACCTTTCCCCAACGGAGTTGCTAATCTGTTGCGCCTCTTTCATCACCTTAGTGAGAAAAATAGAGGTGATTGCAAGCTCAGTTGGGTCTGCTGAGCAAGACAACTGCAAGGAAAAGGGTTAGAAAAAGAAATATAAAACAACAACTAAGAAATAAACTAAGAAATAAAACAACAACTAAATTTATAAGCATAGGGACATAGAGACAAAAAGAACAATGAGACCCATGTCACCAATGATAAGGCTAATATTAGTGAAAGAAAACATTGAGAAGAAAGGGGACAATGAGTCCCTTCTTCCTCCAAGGGAGGGCTCTTGGACCCCCACAAGTAAGCTCTTATTACAACTTTGAAAATGAAAATGAAAATGGTGAAAGAATTCTTTGCTAATCCACTCAAGGGGTGAGATGGATTGCCCATTGCAATGATGCAAGTATACTCTTGGTAAGGATAAAAGAGTCCTCAAGAGAATAATGGAAGCATAACTTTTCTTTGAATTCTTTGAAAAATGAAGTGTATCCATAGCCTTTTTATAGCATTCCTTTAAGCTATTGTTCGACTAGTTTGTAGTGTGTAAAGAGGCTAATTAGGGCATTTATAGGTCTTTGACCAGCCATCCAGTTGAATCCAGTCCAGATTTGAGTGTCAAATCAACTTGGAATTTGAACCAAAAGTGAGTGGGAGGCCGACCACTCTCATAAATGTGTCGTTTCTCAGGTGCATGGCTTTTTGCGACAACATTCACGCATCATGCGCATGTGCGTGAATTGTGCATTTCTGTTTCGTGCATGTGCACGCATGCCCAATGTCTTCATAGCGCCCTTCGATTTTTCACTATTTTGTATAGTTTTTGACCCTTTATGAATTCTTTTGTGTTAATTCAGGTCCATGGATGACTTCATAACTATTTGACGATGATGAATTCTTGTAACCATGTGCAGACGAAATTTCAGTGATAACAGGGGGGTCCCAGATAAATTTCACGATACTGGACTTGGACACTCCCTAACTCAGACTCCAATGTTTGATTTAATGTCCTTGAAGAGTTTCCTCTCCAACCTAATTCAAGGCCCTAACCCTAAACTAGTTGGTTGACCCTACAAACATAAAAAGTCTAATTAATTTTAGATTTAGTGTTCTTTTTTAAGGCTTGTATTAAGTCAAGGGTTATGGAAATGAAACTAGTGATGTTTTGAGCGACACAAAGAGAAAATAAATAGAAAAATGGAAACAAAATAACCTTTATGAACAAATTCAAATTTGGATTTTTCAACTTCCTAACCAACTTTTCAAATTATGATTTCTAAGATATTTAAATCATCCCACTCAACATAGGATTTCACTCGACTACAAGCTATTTATTTTCTAAGTAAACCGTTAAGAACTTATGAAAACAAAACTTTTCCTCGATTATTAATTCAACAATCACTTAGTCAATCAAACCAAGAAGTGAAAGGAATTTTTTTTCTTTATTTAATGCTAGCACAACAAAAAGGAAAAATAGTGACAAGTAAAGACCATGAAAACTTATGGTCTGAGCGCATATCGCAAAGAGCCACTAACTTGAACACACAAGCTGATAAAAGAAGACTCTCACACTTGTCTAAAAACCCTATGAAAGAAAAAAAATTTAGGAAAAATTTTCAATGAAAAAGAAAGCTATTTCTGTAACCAAACCTAAGTTGTTGACTACTATGACAGAGGCTAAAACGAAGTCAAGGAAATTCCTGAGAGGTATAAATCTTGATAAGGAAGAGGATGATTGCCTCTCCTTACACAAAATTTTTCTCAACAGTCACGTTGCTGACAGTTCAACAGCTAGCGTGTGCACGCGGATCATATAATATCAGGGTGCGTGTACACACGTGCATGCCTTAGACAGGTCGCGTGTACCTCTGAATATCCTTCAAAATATGAAAAACAAGCAATCCAACACTGGCAGAGACTACTGGTATTAAACAAACAACATCCCTCAAAGACTCAGAAACTCACTTTCACATAAAAGAAAAACAATTTAAGGAAAAATTCATAGAAAAAAATTAATCTGAGGTGGTACCTAATCTATTAAAATGCAAACATAGAGACCAGAATGAGATCCAGAAAAACCTTGAGGAGGATCACTCCTGACAGGGGAGAGGATGACTGCCTCTCTAATTTTTTTTTTCTGAATTCACACACACGACTGGCACTTCATCAGCTAGCGTGTACACGCAGGCTGTGTGAAGGTAGGGCATAGGTACACAAGTTCAGGNAAAGAAACAGAGACAACTGGTATGGAAGACCAGAATCTATATTAGCTTAGAATTTTGGGGAAACTTTAAAAATAAAGAATGAAACCAAATTTTGAAAATACCCAAGAAAGCGATCCTAGAAAACCCTAGAGATCCCCAGTATGGTTTCCAATTCTGTTGTGGGTGGGAAATCCCTCCTACGGACTTAGCATTTAAGGGATTTAACCATGCATGCAAAAAATGACCATTCAAAAGGCCTCTACTTTTCCTATTCTACCAATACAAAACCCCACATTCATGCAATACAAAGGTATCAAAAAGATTTGGTAACTCTACCTTAAGTCCTTCATTTTATGTCGATCCCTTTGTTTTCTCTCACTCTTTGACTGCAAGCCTCCTCCCAAAGCTAACCTACATTCACACATGCACAAACAGAGAGCTACAAACATGCATTTCATATACTAATCGCTCGGTTAGTTGTGACAATATCCTAAAATAAACATCCAACTCAAACACATGATATGGTGGGACGAGAAAAGTATTCCTTTTTGTATTAATCTTCACAAGAGTAAACTTACAATAAGTGTTCGGCACTGCTCCTCAAAATTGGTTCTGGGCTCCTCTTCAACTATCCTCCAACTACTTTTCTCTATACTTCTCTTTACACAAGGATGGCTAAAGGTTGGGACAAAGAGAATGCTAAATTGGGTATAGTTTCTTTACTATGATTTTTCCTCTTTAAATGGGACCCCTACCCCTTCTTTTATAAGCTAGAAGAAGCTAGGTATTTGGTCGAATGACCAGCCATGCATGGCTGAAAGGTTTTGTCAACTTACCCAAAGTTGTATGTTCCATCAACAACTTTCCTTTTTTCATGCTTTTGTAGGTACATACGGGCTGTAGTGAGTCAGTTAGCATGTACACATGTGCAGTAGTGGAGCAGGGCACATGGACCTTTAAAAAGGGTGTTTTTAAGAAGAGTTGTTCAGTAATGGCTTGGAAAAGAAGGAATATGAGATGGCCTGATGCCAGGTAAGCATTTCTTGTGAAAATTAGGGTTATAACACCCACCTGATCTCATAATGTGCCCTGGTGTTTTTTCCATAAGACCAATTCACACTCTTTTGTTGACTATCATGCACTTAAGAATCTACGCACCATTGAAACTTTATTTTCTGAGATTTCTCTTATCAACTCCCTTGCAAATCCTAAAGTGGTTTCCCTTTATAACCCTACTGAAGAAGATCCATCCCTCATTTTAATGACTACCAATGAACCAAGAACATCTACTGTTCCTCTCTTCACCCATAATTTCCATATCAAACATGAATTGGTGACCCTGATTATGGACATTGGCTGGCAAAAGAACCTTACCTCATAGGACTTGGTACAATGACTCAAACTACTCACTACTTTGCATCCAACCCCATACCAACTTGGTTGAGTACAAAAGGGTGGACCTCATCTAATAAACTCTAGGTGTTATGCGATCACCTTCGCCATTGGTCTGTTTTGCGATAGAGTCATGCGTGATGTCTTCCCTCTATATTGTGCAGACTTATTACATGGCCTCCCCTACTAACAGGCTTGACACATTGTATACCATGCTGAATCCCACCAATATCATATGCAATTAGACGAGTGCACATATCTTCTCACATCATCTTCTCCTAAACCTACTCCATCCCTTATCAACAAAGCATCGATTAAGAAAGTCAATATCAATAAATGTGTATCTTTGTGCTTAGTGGTCCCTATTAAACCTGATAATTTGTCCACTCCTACACCTCCAAACATGATCCTCTTGCTTGATGAATTTTACAATGTATTCACACAACCCATAGGACTACCCCCATCTTGCTTTATTGAGCATTCCATTGACCTCATACCAGGCACATCCTTACCCAATTCCCATTCCTACCTCCTTACACCTCGATAATGTTCTAAAATTGAATGCCAAATTGGCCAACTTCTGGAATCCAACCACATCAATCCTTCATCATTGCCCTGTGCATCCCCTTCCTTTTTTATCCCCAAGAAATAATCTTATGAGTGGAGCCTCGTAAATGACTACCACTCCCTCAATAAAGCTACTATTAAAAATCAATATCCCCTTCCTTGGATCGAGGATTTGTTGGACCACCTACAAGGGGCTTGCTTCTTCATTAATATGGACTTGAAAATCGGGTATCATCAAGTGTCCATGAAGACATCAGACACATGGAATAAAAAATTCAATACCAAATTTGGGCTTTTCAAGTGAATGGTCATGTCATTTAGGCTGATGAATACACCAACCACATTCATGCGCCTCATTAATGACATATTCAAACAACACCTGGGTAAGTTTGTTGTTATTTATTTGGATGATAATTTGATCTTCAGTAACTTTTGGCAAGACCATTTGCAACATGTATATAGAGTGCTTGAATTTATATGTGAGCATAAGTTGCAGGTGAAGAAAAAGAAGTCCTGCTTTGGATAGACTTCCATCAAGTACTTGGGATTCATAATGGATACCCAATATCTACACCCAGATACCTCGAGGGTGCAAGATTTGGTGTAATGGCCAATGCCATCCAACTCACATGACCTCAAAAGTCTCATGGGGGGCATCAATTTCTATAGGGAATTTGTCTCCCACTTCTCACAATTGACTTGACCTCTACACCAGTTGTTAGATCAAGAAAACTTTTTGTGGACTCCAAAGGCTGAGCATCATTTTATGAAATTGAAGAAAACATTTTGTTCAACCCTTGTTGTAATACTGCTCGAAGTGAATCATCCCTTTGATATTGAGACAGATGCCTCTTAATTTTCCATTAGGGTTGTACTTGAACATGGAGGTCATCTAGTAGCATATCACTCTGAGACTCTTACAGAATCCAAAGTCAACTACAACACATATGACAAGGAATTATACAACTTGGTATAGACACTCAAGCAATGGTGCCACTAAATTATGGGTAAAGACACCATCCTACATACCGACCATCATCTGCTAATATACACCAACTCCCAGAGTAAGATGTAGGAACAATTCCATTTAAAGTGAGCAATGCATATTCAATAGTTTCACCTAGTTATTAAATATAAGAAGTGAACCTCCAATAAGATTGTGGACTAGTTAAGTCAGCGCCTAATGCAATTTCTACACATTTTAGAAGTGCATTGTGCAACTTATGACGCATGGAAGAAAATGTATGCTACAGATCCATGTTTCGAAAAAAGTCTGGCGTGCTTTGCAGCAACCCACTATCATCAACTAGACTCCCTTTCTAGACTACACCATCCATGAAGGGTGGTTCTACAAACTCAATTAGTTATGTGTGATGCAGACTGAAGATCGTCTCATTCTAATCCGAGAAGCACACACATATTCTTTCGGTGTACATTTTGTCACAACCAAAACCATCCTCAATATTCAACGCCATTTCTACTGGCCCGCACTATCCAAACAAGTGGAAAAATTCATTCGTACTTTCTCCCTCTATTCATAAAGTAAGTCATCTAATCATCTGCATGGTTTGTACCAACATGGAAAAATTCATTCGTACTTTCTCCCTCTATTCATAAAGTAATCCATCTAATCATGTGCATGGTTTGTACCAACGTCTCCTAGTTCTTTCTCTTCCATGGGAATCCATTTACATGGACTTCTGAGTGGCCTCCCTATAACATTTCACAAGCATGATGTTTTTTGGGTCGTAGTTTGTTGTTTCTCTAATATGAATGTATTCATTCCCTACCATAAAAATACAACTCCTGCAAAATCCACCAACCTATTTTTTCATTAAGTGTGGCCTCATGTTGGATGTATGGGTTGACCAGGGTTCTACCTTAGTTCTCCAACAAAAATCTAGAAACCATTGGCCCCTCTGGTAAACCAGAAGGCAACACTGCACACAGAGTGGACAATGTAGTCTTACCCAAGATGGATTATGGGTGACTATAGGACGAATATTTGTGTCTTCATGGAAGGGACTGGGGATGTTCTATTGCTTATAATTTTACTTTAACATGCATCATATTACACCATTCATCCATATCTAATAGTTATTTCATTCTACGTGCTACAAGAGACTATTCTATCCATTCATCATTCATTCATAATTGCAGAAACAACAAAAACATCAAACATATCAAAACACATAATTTTACCATGGTTCACTCCCCTGGGCTATGTCTACAAAGATATTTTGCTTCTTATTATTATTCATCAAAATAGGGAACTGCACACATTACATCAAAAGTATTTCATACTCCATGAGTCTAACCAGTGTCACACCAAACTTCAGAGCTTGTGACCTAACCCTTAGTTACACTCCATAAGTCTCCATTACCTCCCCATCTATACAACCAAAAATGATACTTCAACCAAAACATATCAAAGAATCAAGACTCAAAAAGGTTCTTCAAGATAGGTTCTCCACACATGAGTTATAATACTTCACAATGATAATTGATACCTCTAGCTACCTCATACATCCTTTATTTATATTACAAAAGTGTGTAAAACCCATTACATCATACTCCAAAACCCTAATTCTAAGTGGACTCATCTTGTCCACATTCTAACTGCCTTTGTGCACTAATCCATAATTTTGTCGTGTTGATTTTCCTTTACTCCCACCACGCACTGCTTCCTTGTTCCATTCTACCTCATTTGTTGTGTTTTATCTCAAACCTTACCCTAAAATGTCTTGCTCCAACATGCCCCCAACACTAACCTATGGCTCGTCCCAAGCCACTCAGGTAGTGTCTTCCTCGTGCACCGATTTCTCCAATGCCTGGAACTTCTTCATGAGTGCAACTACTTGTGTCTTCGCTTACACACTTTTTCTGTCAGGGTCTCCACCACCTACATTGTGACGTGCTCCTTCAACATTTCTATACTTTTTGAGTGCATCTTTTCTAGCCTGCCTTTCTCTCTTTCCAAATCTGTTATCATCTTCTCTGCTTGCTCCTAAAGTGGATTCAACTGAGCATGTATTGTCTATATTTCTTCTTGTATTGTCTTCAATTCTACTTGCAGATTATTCATTTCCTGCACAACCTTCATTCTTTGTGATATAGTAATTTCCTTCTATCTTTGCTTTAAATCTTGAACTGCGGTATTCAACTTCTATTCCATATGATCCAATTATTGGATTCCTTCATCTTCTACCAAGCTCATTTTTACAGAATAATTCCCTTGCGGACATGTGAATATTCCCTTGGAGTACAAACCCCTAATACCAAGACATAAAAACACAAGTGGACACTAACATCCCTTTGAATTTAGTTTAACTAATCAGAAAGAGAGAGAAGGAGAAAATGTGTGATGCACCTAGTTTCGAAGTTTGTCCTCGCTGCTTCCAATTTGAGCTTGATCTCCATACTCCTTAGAACAATTTGATACCTGCAATGCAATAGACAAAAAAGAGAAACAAAGAAATCCTACTCTACAAGATTAGATCAAACAAATTCATCTACAAAGATTGAAGGAACAGTAGACAAGAATATGCAAGAAAACACAAGCTTGAAGGAAATATGTCAAGTAGATTAAAATGAGAACCCAAAGCGAATACTTACAAACATGGATGATGATGCAACATTCCTCCAAGATCCCCTTTTCTATCCCTTTCACGAAGCTACCAAAATCATAAATTTGATATTCAAAAGCTTCCTCCCTTTCTACATGTAAAGTCCTCATTATATAAGTTTTGGAGTCTTAACCACCATGGAGAAGATCACTCATTAGTTCCACTAAAATGGGATCTCCAATATTTTTAGGGAGAAAATATATCTTCAAGGATTTTAGGGAGAAAATATCTCTCAAGGATTTTAAGGAAGAAATATCTCTCAAGATTCACTAAATTAGGATTTTGGTTTGAGAAAATATCTCAACCATCCATGAGATTCTCAACCTCTCCTTGAGATTAGGAAACTAAATGTGAGGTGGATTCTCACACTAAATTAATTTCCTTTTTATGAATATTAATGAATAATTCATGTGCACATAGTATCTTGACCTTCATATAATATATTTCTCCTCCACATTGACTATGGATTGTGACATATGTTATTTCATGGTGTGACTGTATGTGACACTTTTATGACATTTGCGACACTTAGGGTGAGGTACTTAAGTGTGGTATTTTGGTGTGTAACATATTTCCTCCTAAAGTGTGAGGTTAGAAGACAAATTTATGGCCTAAACACTTTACAATTCTTCTATGCAAGGACGTGGAGTTGGAGAACCTGGAAGAAGATGCAAACAAACATGAAACAATATTAATATATGTTCCATTTCCAAGGAAGGAATACCTATGCTCAGAATACGAGATGACTCAAATCACGATCGCCGAACAGTACACTACGGATCCATGAAAAATATTGACTAAGGATATGGCCACCAAAGATACAATGTGGATAAATACCTCCATGACATGAACTGATCGTAGCCAAAAAAATACACAGTGGAGCTACGAGATGATAAAACATATCCATGGACCAATACAATGTGGATCTATGTGACGATATATATATTAGAATGCTCAAATGATCTCCTTTGCAGCCTAGGAAAAACAGATAACAGAGTGAACACTCAACCCAGGGTCTTTGTCCCAATCCCGATGTGGTACAAATCTAACCATGTGAATAGTTGATTTGATATCGAACATGGTAGAAACCACTTGATTACCGATCATTGAGGTAAACCATTAACAAGTGTGAGAGAAATCACCAATGATGTCAATGACCCTAGTACATTCCAGCGAAAGTGAATAAATGAGTGTCGAGTGAAATATATACTATCTATTTCGACATTAAATTGTCAACTCAGGACTCATAAGCTTAGAGGTATCAACATTGTATGTGTAGGATTGAAGCCCACTATAACCTAATATAAATCCGACAACACATTTAAATGCAATAAACAAAACAAGAAAATGGAGATAGTTCAATACCTATGGAAGAAGCCCATTATGGGGAGGCCATATCTTATGAGTTAAGCCTTAAATCTATCCATTGGTAATTGAAGATATATAGGAATTAAAGAACAAGAAATTGAAGTACAAGAATTCAAAGTGCAGGAAGTAAAACTAAGACAAAGTAAACTAAACTATCTTAAAGAAAACTAATTTACAACTAATTATTTCTATATTGAAAAGCCATCCCTTGCATGCAACAAAATAAAATATATTAATAGTGACAACATTTAAAATACAAAATACAAAATTTACTATTTACTAAGAACTTCACCATTGAAAAAAAACATAAATGTTCCATAAAACATACTTTTAACCAATCTCAAGTCTTCAAGCGAATTATCAAATAAATTTTACAATGGGAACTTTTACAATGTAATGCTCAATCACATAACATTCTAGCAAATAAAAGAAATCAAATGAATTGTATACATTAGATTTATTCGACGATGTTGAACTTGATCAATTTGTGCCTACAAAATATTCACAATTTTAATAATTTATAAACAACATTTTAGCAACATGCATAGTCTACATTTCTTTCACACAGAACAATCTAGAGATAACTTACAAACAACTATTTGGCATCATACAGATATGCACAATTCAATTCGTTTCATCAACAATCTACAAACTGAGAATTTAAAATGACAATGTTAGCAACTTAAAAACAACAGTTTAGCAACACACACACACACACACACACACACACACACACATATGCATAATTCGTTTCATAAACAGTCTACAGACTGAGAATTTAAAACAACACGTACATAGGGTATCTTATCTGCAAGTGAAAAATACAGAAATGAACACACAACACAACACAACAAAGCACACAGGCTACTATTGCCCCCCCCAAGTAGTTGTGGCATTTTTTAATTCACAGAATAATCACAGGCTAGGAATCCATCGAACTAGAAACAGATTATATTAGAATTATGAGTTCACAAAAATAATGAAAATATCAAGGGTTTTTAGCAAAGCATCTATCCTCGGTATTTTGGCTAGCCATATATATATATATATATATTGGTTTACATCA
>JASDQU011102892.1:5438-15545 GCA_032191745.1 Picea mariana
GAGATTTGATCTCCATCGTTCGTCATTTCCAAAGGTGTGTGGGATGTAGACCCCATCAGAACCTTATATGAAACCTCTCAACTTATCCTCAAACACTACATATATCAGATCATCAGACTCTAATTACAGCGAAGGATGCCACATGTGTTGGACTCTCAGGCATTGGACTCTCGAATTTGTTCATGATTTCATGTTGTAGGAAACCTTCGATATTTGACATCCAATGGAATACAGACTATAGATCTTGATCCTCCTAATTAGATCTGTATTGTTGTTTCTCTACTCTGATGGATGGTCATATCAATTCCTCCACAATATCATTCATAAATTGGATCGTCATCGATCCACCCTGTGATTGATGATTGATCTTCCTCCTCTGATAGAAAGTGATTTCTCACGCTCTTTCGACCTATAAAAAGCTCCCATTGGACACCAAACCTCCAACTCTTTCTCTATCGTCCATGGTATCTCTCATACACTCACTCGACCATGGATTGTAAAATCAGATTTTAAACACACATATGAAGACAAGGTTACACAAATAATACAGGCTTTCCATTAATCGAGCTTGAATTACACATCATGGCCTTTATCGGCCAGGCTTCCCTCATGGATAGGTTTACATTGTACCAACCTCTATTACAAATTCCCAAAGGTTACAATTTAAACCAATCAAACACAATAAGGATCGGATCACTGAAAGGATCTGATCTAATTCCTAAGATCATTCATAATCCCTCGACATAAAGAAATATCACAACAAATAACTAAAAAACTCAATAAATTCAAGGAAATATCATCCTTATGGCCATGTTGTCTTCTGGAAGGTTCAAGAGTGTTCACTTTGACTTGGGGGGGTTACGATGCTCCTACATCATGTTTACATTATAATAAATTTAAAAAAAAATATAGACCACAAAAATTCAACTTAAAAAAAAAATTGACCCATGGGGTTAATGGGGTGATGTCGAGACCAAATTTTGGCCTATGGGGGCTGGGGAGATGTTGGGCATACCCCCATCCCCCTCATGTCCAAGTCAAAGTCTCTTGTCTCATGGGACTATGAATTATTCGCGGGGGGTTTGGGTCGATGCCCGACATCGCCCCGAGCGCCCCCGTAGGCCAAGTCACGGTCCTGCGTGGAGGGGAATCCCGCCCACTAACCACCATGGGCCAAAACTATAAAAAAGTTATTAAAAACTAAAAATTTTTTATAAAAAGTATACCCAAATTTTCTTTTTCTTTTTTTCCAAAAAATCATAATAATTTTGTTAAAATTTCTTTGAAAAATGTTTAATTTAAAAAAAAAAAAATGTGATTTCTTTAGAAAAAAATTAGAAAACATCTAAAAAAGTTTACAGTTTTTTATAATTTTCGCATGAAAAAATATCATGTGATTCAAAGATGATGTTATAAATTTTTTTTGGTAAATGGTAAGAATTTAAAAAATAAGTAACCTCTGAAATGCTAGATTCTCCTCGAATGTCTTCATGATGTTTCTCCCTTGTAGATTGCTCAAAACTATTTAATGAATTTTTCTCAATATCTAACATAATATAAAAAGATAAAACAAGATTGTGTATATATAACAAAGATAATATAAATTATTGTTAAGTGTAACGAATGTAAGATAAATAAAAAATAAGAAGAATGTGTACATATATACCTAATATTATATGGATCATCGCTAAGTTTAATGAATGTGGGATAAATAAACAAACATGAAAAATAGTGTAATTAACAAATAAATAACAAATTAATAGAGTAAAAGTTGGTTTTAATTTTGAAGGGAAAATAATGGAGGGAAAAAATTGGGGGAGGGGAATATTTTGGGGAGGAATTTTTGAGGGGAAATTTGGAGGGAATATTTTGGGGGGGAATTTTGGAGGAAAAAGTCCATTCTGCAAGTTATAAAAATGTCATTGGGAGGGTGAGAATTTGTATCATTTTATGTTATTAATGAGAAGTGATGGCTTCGTTAGATAAATAATATTTTATTTCTGAGACATCAACAAATTGTTCGCATACCTCTTCTTTTGGGACTAGAAAATGCGATGGGAATACTTGTAATGTAAATGAGGTGTCATATTTTTCATCTAGTCAGAAGTTTGATCAAAGTGCAAGCAATGTTATTCATCATGCTCATTAGGAAAGTCCTAAATCAGAGGACTTTGAAGGCACCAATGATAAAGAGGAGGAATATGATGGTGATCAATATGTTCAATAGTTTAATAATATTGAAAATAATCAAAATGTAGGTTGAAGTGGAGACTTTGATCACAATTTGAATGATTGGGATGATAATTTTCCTTCAAGTGAGGATTTTCAAGGTATTGATGAATATTTTCCTCCAAATGGGGATTTCTAAGGCACTAATGAGGATGATGAATAATTTCCCTCAAGTGGAGATTTTAAAAGTATTGAAGATGATTATGCCAATGGTTGACATTATTTCTCGAGTGGGCAATTTAAAGGCAGCAATGTTGGTGATGATGATTTTCCTCCAAGTGAGGATTTTCAAGACACTTATGAGGATGATGAATATTTTCCTCCAAGTGAGGATTTCAAGGCACTAATGAGGATGATGAAGAATTTCCCTCAAGTGGGGTAGTGAAGATGATTATGCCAATGGTGGACACTTTTTCCCGAGTGAAGAATTTAAAGGCAACAATGTCGATGATGATGATTTTCCTTCAAGTGAGGATTTTCAAGGTACCGATGAGGATGATGAACATTTTCTTTTAAGTGAGGATTTTCAAGGCACTAATGAGAATGATGAACAATTTCCCTCAATTAGGGATTTTAAAAGTAGTGAAGATGATTATGCCAATGGTGGACACTCTTTCTCGAGTGGGGAATTTAAAGGCAACAATGTTGATAATTGTAAGTTTTAAACATGTGAAGTAAAGCAATGCATATAGATTCTTAAGAAATATAGAATTTAATCAATGGCTCATACACAGAGTACACAGAGATTTTATACTGGAAACCCTCAACTAGGAAAACCTTTCTTATATTCATTATATTGAATTTCACCATTCACCATACAATATATATACAATGTTTTTAGGTATTCCGTAGATACCAAAACCCCAATCCCTTAATCTGGGATTAATTTACAAAACCGCTAAAAATAGCAAAAAACTGCCCAAAAGAAATTTCRKGGCATTGCCCCGAACGTTGCGCGTAACCAGGGGGGCATACCTTCCCCCCCTGGGACCCCCATAGGAAAGCGCCTGACRCACAYGACACAAACAGAGCACTACTACGAGGGATCGTCAGATGCAGTTGTCATAACTRACRYGCCCACACACACACATGCAAAGAATATAACACATACCCAACAATGATGATGATTATCCTCCAAGTGAGGGTTTTCAAGGTACTGATGAAGATTTTCCTCCAAGTGAAGATTTTCAACGAACTAAGGAGGATGATGAAAAAATTTTCTCAAGTGGGGATTTTAAAAGCAATGAAGATGATTATGCCAATGGTGGACACTCTTTCCCAAGTGGGGAATTTAAGGTAACAATGTTGATGATGATTTTCCTCCAAGTGAGCATTTTCAAGGTATTGATGAAGATGATGGATATTTTCCTCCAAGTGAGGATTTTCAAGTCACTAATGAGGATGATGAATAATTTTTCTCAAGTGGAGATTTTAAAAGTAGTGAAGATGATTATATCGATGGTGGACATTTTTTTCTAGGTGGGCAATTTAAAGGCACCAATGGTGATGATGGTGTTTTTCCTCCAAGCGAAGATTTTAGAGGCACTAATGATGGTATTGATGATGATAAATACATTCTTGTTAGAGAAGAGTTTAATGGCATTGATAGTCTTAAGGGTGATGATGATTTTCCTTCAAGTGAATATTTTCATGGAAGATCCAATGACATTGGTCATGATGGTGATCATTTTTCTAGTGAGTTTGGTATTCCTCTTATCAACGAGATTATCAATGAATATGATGATGGACCTAAGAATGAATACCATGTTCTCAATCATTCAACTGCAACAAATCAAAGTGATTGGCATTCTCTTGTTCGATCTCCTGACAATGTTTTGCTTGATATTCCTTCTAGTGATGAGGAAATTCTTTCTAGTGAGGATGGTGAAATAGTGGAGACATTGCAAAGAAACATTGTGTCTAGGACCAGAACTAGACCTTTTTATATCAATCCAAATAATTATAGCTAGAAAAGGTATAGGAAATTATTTCTCACTAAATTAGTTTCCATAAGTGATTTGATTTCAAGTGAATGTTGTCAAAATAATTTTTTGAAAAGCATGGACTACATGTATGCCTTGAATAAAAGGAAGACATATTTTCAATGAATAAGAGCATGAAAAAATCATATTTAATGGGATACATGATATCCACCAAGACAGGATATGATTATCACAATGGGAATATTTTACTTTGTAGAAAGGATTTCAAAAAAAATCATTTAATTTGTAATCTTTGTCTATCAAGAATCCAAACAAGGTTGGAAAAAGATCCTTAATTTTATTCAAAGGTGCATCATGGACGAGAGAGTGGGACATTAATAAACACTACATTTTCATGGATGTGTGACTTATTTTCCAAACATGGAGAGTGCATGCCATATAGAGACACAATACATCTTCCAGATAATTTCTCAAGGAGAGAAATCTACAACTTGTTCAAAGAATATGTTGAAGGTGTTGAAGGAAATGGTAATTTTATTACATATGCATATTTTACAATAATATGGAAGAAACCATTCAACAATGTTCATATTCCTAAGAGCTCAATAATGAGGATTTGCAATATATGTGCTACTCTTAAATCAAGAAGAGATAAATCTGAAGGGGTAGAAAGAGGTATGTATTTACTATTTTGTTTTTTTTTAAATTGGATAGTTATCAACTATGAAAACATATTATCAATATTTTCATTTTATGTCATGTGCAGATTCCATAGCCAAGGCACTTCAAGAACATCAGAATCAACAATCAAGTGAAAGGAAAAAGTTGTACAAACATCATAAAAAGTGTTATGATGCTCAAAAAAAATATTTAGGTATGATAATTGATGACATGGACTAGAAGAAAACGCTTCTACCACATTTTGTTCATACACCAAAAAAATTACAAGAAGAGAATTACATTCAGTTTCACTTGGTTGGTTGTATGGTTTTTAATGGAAAAATGTGTCCAAGGGTTTACTTCACAACTCCAAATATTCATAATGATGCAAATATGACCATCACCATAATTCATCATGTGCTCACTCACTGGTCTATAAATATTCCTCAAGTTTTATATCTACAGTTAGACAACAATAGTCATGAAGACAAAAATCAAATTGTGTTTGGATATCTAAGCATGGTTATTCAACTGGGAATCTTTCAAAAGGTGAAAGTTGGTTTCCTTCTTGTTGGACATGCTCATGATCATATTGATCAAATGTTCAGTCATTTTTTAGTAACATTGAAGAGGAAAAATGTTGGAAGCCTACCATCATTAAATTAATGTATTAAGAAATCATACATTCCAGAGCTTGTTTTTCACATATTAGAAGAAATTGTTGACATGCGAAGATTTATTCAGGGATCACATGGTGAAGAAAAATGCGTTGAACAGCTTAATGACATTATCTTCCAATATCAATTTTGTTTCAAAAAAGTTGATAGGAAAACACTTATATGGGGAAAGAAGTACTCAACTACTGCAGAATGGGGGCCTTCATCAGGTTTAGCATTTTTTAAGTTCTTCCTAGATCGTCCAATATTTGCATCAAAGTTATTGTTATTAAAATCAGTTGTTGAAATCCATAATGAATAGAGGCATAATAGAGATGTATATTATTTTGAATTCCTAGAAGAAATTTAAAAAGTCCATTAAAGATACATATGAGTATTTTGATGTTGTTGATTTTGTTTGGTGGGAGTATTTTTTCAATGGTCAAAGTGACATAATTTCAAGCTCAACAAATGAAGATACTTTTCTTAATACTCCATTTCATTGGCCACAAAATATGCCAAATGAATCTGAAGAAAGAAACATTGTTGAACAACAAGAATCTCAAGGTGTTATTGAGTTTACACAAGCAGAGGAAAGAGAAATGTATATTGGTTCTCAAATATCATGTGCACAACGTGAATCCATGGAAGACCTTTACAGGGGTTCAGTACTTGATATTAAGGAGGGTAGCGTGATTGTAGTCTTAGCGACTAAAGATCCACATGGTTATCCATTTTGGATTGAAAAGGTTATAAATATTGACAAATAAAATGAAGATGTTATAGAAATTGAAGTGCATTGGTATGCAACAGGTACACACTCGTTCAATGGTGTGTACAATCCATAGATGCTGGTTGATAAACATGTCAATAGAAAGAGAAAAATAAAGGGTCAAAATACAACTCATTGTTGCACCGATCTCTTAAAATTAGAGGATGTTTACATACTTGTTTATGACTTCAATTTGAAAAAGGGAGGAACTCTTCACTCTAGGACAACAGATAATATCAAGAAGTTGTTGCCACAAGAAATAACTCCAAGATGGGAGTCTGTTGAACCTATTCGTATATCTAAAAGGATTTTGACATGTGAAATGTTGGGCATGCATTTAGACTCAGATGGTGCATTCATCGACAATAGAGAAGAGTGTGGATCATATACATCGTCATCCAATCATCCGTATGAACGCAATGTAGACTCTGATGGTATTTAAGAATCCATGAGTCAATCTGAATAAGTGTATGAAACATTTTATGTATTTTTTATTCATATGATGTTTGTATAGTAACCATAAATGAGAATTTAACTTACATATGATCTTACATGAAGTTATGAATCATTTCTATGTTTTATGAATTATATGTTTTGATTATGCAGAATATAATAAAATTTCTTAGCTCATATGTTTTGAATATGGACAATGTAACAATACTTTTAAGAAATAATTTATGTTTCATTCAATGTAATTTGTATTTACTTTTTTTATTAAAAGTAAAAAAATATTAAAAAGTGATGTTGAATTTTTAAAGTATAGGGTGATATTTTCATGGCATTATGTATTATCTTGTGATTGGAGTGATAAACTAAGATTTAAAAAGTAAGCATTTAAGGGTTGATTTTATGATTTTGTTTATAGCAGTGATGACTTCTTTTACCACTTTAAAAAAAATGTGTCATTTTAATACCCCAATTCTAGCATGGGTGCTACTGGTAGTAGTACTTTTTAATTTGATGGTTGGTTTTGAGGTTTTAGTTTTAATGGTACCAATTATTAATAATAAGATTTCAAATTATCTATAATTTTGACGTTTTGAAAAAAAAAAACATTTTTCTTTAGGTAACATCATTTTTTATCTAGGTGTTGATTTTAAGGTTTTTTTGAGCTAATGTATGATTTTTGAAGGCCATGCTTGAAAAATGTTGTAATTTTGACCCGCTTAGAAAAAATGGTGTTATTTGTAGCACCGCTTTTTTATTGGGGGTTGATTTTCATGTTTTTATGCAAAAATATGGATTTAAAGGGCTAGAGTTCTCGTTTTGAGGTCACATTTCTCATTAAGTCGGTAACTTTGTTAACCATTGAAACCCACATAGGGCCTACTCTAATTACACCTATCTACAACACATTAGACCTTTGGCAATAGACATATCTAATACTTTCAAGAGCCTTATCTAGTTTGGTTTTGGAGCCCTTATTTTTTGTTTCTTTGGTTTACTTGATATTCAACAAAAACCATTCATTTTTATTCATATTTAACCCAATACTATTTGAGATCCACTACATCCAAACCGTCATCCAGGAAATTTCTTGAGTAATGGTCATTTCCTTGCGAATCCAATAGGATCCAAAGTGCTTGATATTTTATCCCTTTTTAGATTTAATGTATTGTAACATATAGATTTAAAGATGCCAAGGTGTTTTTCATTTTTTATCCTCATTCCAAACACCATCCATATAATAATTCATAGTTTAATTGCAACAACTCTCTATCCAATAGCTGTTTGAATTTTTTTAGAAAGAACAATAGTGGTAGAAAAAGTGATTCATATAGTTTTGGGAGGCCTACTCCCAATTCTATTAGAGCCTTCATCCCTGATTTAATGAGAGAGGAGGTAAAGTTGGAGCAGTGGAAAGTAGAGTTTTTGGTGGAACAATAGAGAAGAATTTTCAAGAAAAAGGCTGGTTTAGTGAACAAGAAGAAACATATGAGAATAATTATAGTTTTTTTTCCTTACAGAGATCAAGGTCTACTCCAATGAGGATATCAATTTTTTCATTTGCCACTAGTAGTGGTGATGTGATCTTGGACACATTTTCTTCTTCTCTTGTAGATGAGGTTTATTACATAGACTTGTCACGATCTTTGAATGATTTTTCTTCTTATAACAATTATATTTGTAGAGAATTATAGATGCTAGTAGTGACTTCGTCCCCACATTCCATTTTTCGCTCTAAAGGAGACTAGATCTCAAGGAAAGTGTATAGTTAGATTTGTGAATTCAACAAATTTAGAGGAAAATAGATAAAGTGGGAGCATGCAACATGTATCAATATTATCAAGGACAACTACAACATCATGGACACTTGAAACTAAAAACTTGGAGGTTTTTTTCAAAATTTTGGTAGAAGATTTGAAATCAGCATCAATGGAGTTGCAAAGGAAGGCAATGGAACAATTGAGGTTACATGTGAAAAATGACATGGAAAATAGGATTATGATAGCTAATTTAAGGGTTACAAATCCATTAATTTCATTATTACATTCTATGGATCCCCTAACACAAGAAAATGCAATCATTGTTTTGTTGAATTAGTCATTATATTAAAACAAGTGTGAAATAACAAATGTTGGAGCTCTCGATCCCATTATACGTGTGATAAAGTCAGAAACATCAATAGATTAAAAGAAAAAAAATCTAGATTGTACCATTTTAATTCTTTCATTCATAAAAGATTGTAAGGTTGCAGTAGGAGCTTCTGGAGCAATTCCTACCTAGGAAGATTTTCCTATTAATGGTTTCTTGAGAGGGAAAAAATATGCATCTAAAACGCTTTATACTCTTTCTTCTCTTTGAGAGAATAAGAATAGAGATATGTGTGTAGATTTACTCATATCACTTGTGGATCTCATGGAAAATCCTTTGATCGATATGGTGGAAAAAGAAATAGTGTTACTAGGAAACCTTGTAAGAATTCTTGAAAGAAAAACTATCATTGTTGATAGACTCATGCATTTCTTAGTGGAAGTAGTGGAGGTGGGTTCTCCATGGAAAAAAAATGATTCTACAACTCTACACAGATAGTCACCTCTATTGTATTTTAGTATTATGTGAAGGGGTGATACCTCCTATGGTTTCCCTATCATATCGGGGCACTACATGAGGAAAACAAAATGGATGATAAGTTTCTCTCTAGGACTCATAACAACAAAAGATAAAAATATTGCTTATTTTCCTCAAATGATTAAATTGGTCTCCACCAATGTACTAATGTATGCACCTTGTTCATAAGTTGATTTCATTTTTATGTATTGGTCTTGTGAGTATATCATAGAGCTTTATGGTATTTGTGGGGTAGTAACTTTCCTGAAAACGTAATTTTGAATGATATTTGAAACATAATCATACATTAGGAAAAATTTAGGATGCAATATTAAAAGCACACAAGATAAATTAATTCTACTTTAATTTTCTATTCCAATTTGAGTTGGGATTGCACACTATATAAAATGAACTATTTTCAAGGTTCCATCTGAAAACTAACCAAACCATTATACCTCACAAACAACATGAAATACTTCTAAAAACGTTGTAGGGATGTATGAATGAAAACAACATATGCCTATAAGGTTCGTGTGTGACCATATTCAACACAAATAATTGTAAGTTTTAAACCTTTACAAGTGAATAAATGCATATAAATTCTTAATAAAAATGAAAAGTAAATAATGGCACATACACAAAGTGCAAATAAATTTACCCTAGAAACTCTAAACTAAGAAAACCATGAAAAATAGAGTCATACCTCTCTCTTCTTCATTGTATTAACTTCGTCATTCATAAAACAATATCTAGGTTTTCCATAGCATCCAAAGCCCTGATTAAGGGATTTTTCCCC
>JASDQU011102893.1:8468-35070 GCA_032191745.1 Picea mariana
TATCAAAGCACACAATATATTGGCTAACCTCGCCATGCATTCAAGCCCATAAACACCCCATTTCTTGTTGGTTCTTGACCTAGAAACCCTTGTTTCCAGTTTTCTTTGAGCACCTCTCTATTTGACTAGGAGCCTCCTTAAATCCTCCTTGAGTCTGTTCGTGAATCAAAGGGTCGAGACCTCATTATAGCAGAATCTTGGGTGGAGGGAATCAAACTCTTTTAGACATAGCAGCGCCACTTCAGTACACATAATTGATTAGTCTCCAAACTGTTGATTATTAATAAGATGCTCATTCCTTTGAAATACTATTTTATCACTATTTAATTTGCAATTATTTAATATATTCTATTTAGAACTCTAGTTGTATTGAATTTATTTTGTATTTAATCAAACTAACGAGATGGTTATTAGTATAACTACCTCTCCTTGTAGACTTGTATGCTTGTGTTTTTGTAGGTTGGAGAGGAAGCTATTGGAAAGGAACGAAAATATTCCATAATTCAGGAACTACATTGAACATAGGAATTCCAGTGAGTTTATGTTTCTCCTTATTTGGATAGTTAGTTATTTTGATTGAATCGGTTATAAAATATTTGCTGTATGTTATCTTTGGAATTTTCTATCTTTTACGGTTATAGATTTATTGCAGTCAGCTTGCAATTGTAGGGGATTTTCCTCGAAAGTAAAAAGATCCACAATCTGGTGGCATAATTGTTCTTTTCAACCAAATCATTTAAAAATTTGTCTTAACACCCCATATTTTTGTCTTGTACAACTTAAGACAATGATCTTATCACAATCAAGTGCACATACCTATCTCTCTCAATTTCCTAGTACTGAAGTTTAAAAGATTATTATCACAAACTGTTAAATTTTAATCAAAACAATTGAATGCCTATGGAAAACGGGTTGGAAACTCATATAAATGTCTAATTAACAATTGACACTCTTCATTTAATCAATATTTTTTTCCCAATGTAACCCAAAATTATATTAACATACCCCATAGGATCAAGGTATCATCCAAGTCATCTGAGGGATAATATCATTTATTTATGATTTATGATAATATCATTTACATTAGATTTTGGAACATAGAAAAAAAACATCCTCATGCAAAAGTATTCTTCTTCAAGATAATGATAATGAATTCCAGATAATTTTCATACAATAGATATTCTTGCCTTGGGCATGATATGGCGATGCTTCAGATTTGTTTCATCAAATGCAATATGTAGGAGATTCATGATGAGATGCTACAAAAATGTATTGAGTCTAACATTATTATTTACAACAATTTTATTAATGGTCACCATAACAAGGGGGATTTGGAGAAAGTGCTTACATTGAATTTGGATATTTTCAAGATAAGTCTCATACCTAATGGTTTTACTTATAGTGCACTCGTCAAAGGTTTTTGTGTGGAAAATAACGTTGAAGAGAGAGTTTTGGTGTATAAATATATTCAATATATTACACTCATTTATAAGTCAATCCAGGATTCATAATCAAAAGAGTTGTTACACTATATGTGCCGAGAACAGGTAACCTACCTATGTTTGTTGTATATAGCTTAAGCATGAGATAATTAATAACATAACACTCTGTTTCTAAGATTTCTGAATACTTCAAACAACTTCAAACTTAGAAGAGAAAACTGATAATAAAACTTCTCAAGCAAACAATCAATCAAAATGTTCTTTCTTAGGTGACAAGTCTGTTCATTCCAGGCTTATGAATTAGAGAGATGAACTTAAGATCTTTTTTCCTGTAGTAATTAGAAAAAACAGTGATTAACAATCAACTCCAGTCACTCTCAAAACATAAATAAACTCTATCTCTGTTCTATTCAAGCAAACCTTCTTTAGTACAAGGAATAGTTCAACATGACTGAGAGACTTTATTATGGAACATGAAAATAGCGATAAAGTCCTCTGTTTCCTGTACCTACTGAGAACACTATAATCAAAAACTTAGAATATCATTTGCTTAACAATCCCACACATCAAACAATTAAATGTCGACCTGCAATATTAGAAAAAAAAACTATCTATTCGATCTAGTATCTGATTACTCACACCAATTTAGAAACAAATGATTTTATGATGAACTTTTAAAATGGATTTGAAATCATTGACAACACACCACTATGAAATATTCACACAATCAAACAAAGCATATACAGGAAGGTTTACCTTGGTTGGGGCGGTGGGCCCTTGCCGAACCAACAAGGTATCTCTAAAAAGATAACAGACTAAAATGTTCTAATCATACTCATGAATTTGCACAACAGATCATTTGTATTTCTTCAACTGGTAAATTGAATCAACAATTCATCATCTCGTACATAAAAAAAATATGTATCATCTGGTTCTTACGACTTGCTTCATTACATTAATCATTCATATCCTATCGCCTATACAACATCCCTTATAAAGATGGTGAGATGATACTATCAAGATCTAAGGATAAGTATCAAACAATTTTTAAAATATTACAATTGGTATTCACATCGAATCTCTAGGGATGGACTTCATCCTCATGACACGAAGTGCATGAGTGATGAAGTCTATCGTGATCTGGAAAACCGATTTAGAGACTTCGATCCAACTGAATTCTTGAAATCTCCATCAACATACTCTTCAATAGGTGAATTCTGGAAACAGGGGTTTGGTACCGGAATACACACAGTCGCGAATCTAAGTACCGGATTAGGTGCATGGGCAATACCAGAATGGTGCATGACTTGGTACTGGAATGACACTGAGTGTGCAAGTACTAGAATGGATGCAGAGTGGACAATACCAGATCAAAATTGCTTTGGGTACCAGAATAGACTTGGTACCGAATTACGCTATAGCTTGTAGTACCAGAATGCTGAGGTACCATAATAGATTGCTTAGGAGTCAAACGATTAGGATTATACAAAATCAAACATTTTAATCAAATTAACTCAAGAAAATTAAACAAAACATGCCTTAATCATAAGTTATCTCTCTATGTACATGATCAAGGTCATCAAGTGTGTTTATGGAGGAAACAATCAAGTATATACTTATAACATAGGAAAAATAGGCTCAAATACAGGGTAATATAGGGCATTAGAAGTGTAAAAATAGAGACTCAACATGTCCCCCATGCTGAAGTCATTGCATGTCCTCATGCAACAACATCAAAACTGATACTCAAAAACTTTCTGCAAAATTGAACCATTCTCTGTCATTTCTCTGGCTGTAGAATGTTAAAACCAGAAGCTTCGGTCCTCAGTTCCTTCTTGATTAATCTAGTTATTGGATCAATCATAAGACTTTGTTGAGTTTAGTAGAGACCTCTGCATTCTGTTCTTTTAATTGTGCATTCTCTGCCTTGATGTGCCTATCCAATACCTGGTACTCTTCAATTTCTTGTTTCAACTTCCCAATCTTTACTATCAATCGCTGTTTTCTCAGAGATTTGTCCAGACTAGATGTGGTTGTTTTCTTAGTCACCTCTTCTCGGGCTTCCTTTTCCTTTCTCAGGCCCCTCAGAGTTTCTGTCACCAACCCCTCTATCTTACTGATCGTAGCTCCATAGCCACTTCCTTTTTCTGGAGAATTCAGTATATCAATGGGTTCTCCTTGAAGAGAAGGCATATGTGGAACTGTTACCTTCTTGGCCATTCTTCTGGTGGTCCTTCGTATGGGAGGTGAGACTTCCTCAGATTTGCTGATAGGAGTGGAATCTTCCTAAAATAGCTTCCTCTTCTTCATATTAATAGAAGTTGTAGGCCTGGACACTTGTTTCTCCTATGTCGATTTGATTTTTATCTTGAAGGACCAAAGTGTGGGTTCTGGAGTCTGCTTCTGCTGACCAATCCTTATTTCTATCCTGGAAGATTGAGGTGTAGGTTCTGAAATTTGTTTCTTTCGTGCTTTCCTTTGTTTTCACTTGTCATCTTAGGAGTTTATTCTAACTCACTAACCGATTTTTGGGGAGACATATTAACTACCTCAGGGGTCTTTTCCAATTCCTTAACTAATTCTGGAGGAGGTTCAACAGTTGCCTTAGAGATATCGTGTGAAATATCCTGTTGATCTGTCTTTTTCTTATTTCGTTTCTTACTCCGTGACAGTTGATCTTTAGGACTCAAGATTGAGCTAGGTAATTTGGACTAGGTATGCTTAGCCTTCTCAGATGTGGTGGCCCCTTCTAGGATTCATTCTGCTAGCACACTCTCCTTTTGACCCATTCTCTTGCTCTGCATGTTGAGGTCATGGGTCTTCTCCACTTGGCTGGCTAGTTCTGGTGATAATTCCATGGTTGCTTCAGGAGCACTATCTAACCGTTCCCCTATCCTAGAGTCTTTCTTCTATATTTTAGCTTTCGAAATCGAGATAGGAATTATTTTCTGAGATTGGGTGGCTTTCTTCTTTCTGGATGTAGTAGGCTCCCCTAAAACAAACTTTCCTTTCTCCAATCCCTCAATAGTTTGGGATGAGCTGGGTGTACCAATGGCTTCCTTCTTTCTAGATGTAGTAGGCTCCCCTACAACAAACTTTTCTTTCTCCAATCCTTCAATAGGTTGGGATGAGATGGGTGTAACGGTGCCTTCTTTACCCCCTGATGCCTTCCTTCTGTTTTTCTTTTCCTTTTTGCTTGACCCCTCACGGTGTATTCCTGCTTCTTGTTCCTCTACAGATTTAGACATTCCCTCTTGAGCAAAATTCTGTTGGAGTAGTTGCTTCCAACTACCACCTTGTGTCCTCAAGGCATGGACAACCAAAAGTTTTATCAAGCCATGGTGATGAAGGATAGTTTCAAGTTTCTTGGAAGTTGATTTCACTCCTCTCACCATATTATTTAAACTCATCCATAGGAAGTGAGGAAAATCAATTTGTGGCCCTCATTCAAAATGTGATAAAAGTTTCAAATGATAAATGAAGGTTATTGCATACCTCCCTTCGCAGGTGAGAAATATTTGCAAACTCATGAGCATCATCCAATATTCCTCTTTGATGTATCTTCGAGGAATTCCCTTAGTCCAATCGGGGTCTTGATGTTCTGGCTTGAGGAATTTTTGACAAAGCTTCCTGTCGACGATCACCCTCTTGAAGTATTTTTCTCTAGCCACAGGGAGGCCTGTAGCTTATTCTATGATGGCCTCCGTAATTGTCAACTTCATATCTCCAAACTACACACTTTCTCCATCATATGTCTGTGCAAAAGAAAGAGAGACTCCTTCATGATGGCCTTTAAAATTTTCCAAAAATGGCACCCAACCGACCTGTTCATATTTTTCCCTGCAAGCTTGATATTCTGTTGTTTCCCTGTATAATTGAAATATGGGCTCATGCCTGTCGACCCCCATGCTATCTTGAAATGATTCTTTAGGGAATATGAGGCATGAACAGAGGATCGATGGTTGAGTACAGGATCAACGTAGACCTTGATGGAGTACCAGATCAATGCAAACCGTGATGGAGTACTGAAAGGGGATAAATATGAAAAATATATGAAGGCAGAGGATCACAGTGTGACTGCAGGTGGTGTGACAGTAAAATGGTAAATAATGCTCATTTGGATAGCAGAGCCATCCAGAGGATTGTTTATAAATGGAGATTCAGTTTACAATGGTCACATCGACGGTAATGATGACATGGTAAGGCAAGTTGAATCTATTAATGACTTACAGACTCGTAGGAGACTTAGCGTCAGACCATATTCACGGGAGTGTTAGATAATGATGACAAGGGATGTGGTTGTTATGATCGGGACTCATGAGTGTGAAATCGGCTAGCATCATTGGGATCATTGTTTGATATGCATAAAGATGTGGCTCGAGTCATTCATATGACATGATAGTGAATCATGGGATTGTGAGGTTTCTTTACCAGATAGATAGAAAGGCATGAATTTTGATCCTATGAGAGACACAATGACCTCGTACTCTTAACATTTTGGGAAATAAGGATGTTTTGTTCATACGGAGATGTAGACGAGGATTTTATAGAAGTTCGTGGTACAGAGTGTGTCATGATTCGAGAGTAACCATATGTTTAATGCATAATTAGTCTAATTTATTTAATAAAATGAAAAATGTTGAATCTGTATGTCCTAGTACTAAAATCGAGCAACAAAACTTGAAAATATGATTAGATCTACGAGTCACCTTATTACCAGTACCGAATCACCTAAATGCATAGCTATGGTCAGTAACAGAATAGCATAGGGTTCCTTCCTCAGTACCGGATGAATGTGGAGACGTTGTTCAGTACCAGATGTGGTCCAGTATCGGATGAGCGTAAAAATGACCATTGGTACCGGATGAGCACATCAATATGGTTCAGTATCGGAATAGCACAGGAATGACCATTGGTGCCGGATAAGCACAACAAGATGGTTCAGTACTGAAATAGCACAGAGGTGAACATTGTATTCTGGTACTTGAAGAAATTTTGACACAGTACCTGGTGGCAGTGCCTTGTAGAAGTAGCTGCTGTTTTGTGATCTGATTCAACTGAAAAAAAACATGTAGATGGAACAAATACCAACACTAGATGTGGGAATTCTGAGTTTGCATTGGAATAATGCAAAAAGAATTTGGTGACTGAATTCCAAGTTCTGTGACAAGAGGGTATTCTGGAATTGGATGACCAGTTGTTGAGATTTTAGAACCCTCCTCTTTTGGAACCAGGCTGATCACTGCTCCTGTTGGCACTTCCTTTTTATTACAAAAATAATAATCCTAACTACTACTTTTTTGTGGATTTTTATCGAGCCCAGATTAGTTAATGCTCGTCGGTGTTTTCAATTTTAAAGAGTCTGAAAAACTTAAAGAAAACTCTATATACTGTCCTGTGGATTTTTCTCGAGCCCGGGCCAGTTCCCACTTGCCGATGTTTTTAGTTTTAAAGAGTTTAAAAAACTTAAAGAAAACTATGTATACGGTCCCATGGATTTTTCTCGAGCCCGGGCCAGTTCCTGCTCGCCGATGTTTTCAATTTTAAAGAGTCTAAAAAACTTAAAGAAGACTCCTTCTGGTAAATGTCCTCTTTATTCATTTATATACATGAGAACACAACCAACTTTTTGTTTTTGTTAGTTATATAAGAAAAATAAAAGAAAAGTTCTATGTAATGACACACCTATGTACATAGCTAAATTAATTCATGTAGTTGAACTTACTATGGTGGGTCAGCAGGAGGGGAGACCCTCTTGCTTACCAGTTGCATTTCGGAATTCTGAAGAACATTTTTGACAAAATCCTCTTTTGATATAGGCTTACGATAAACCTTCAGTCGATGCCCATTTACAACAAAGGGATTCTGGTTCTCATCAATGGTCTTTATCCTTACTGAACCATTTTCATAAACTATATCAACCTCATAGGGTCCCAACCATCTAGTAGACAATTTACCTTTAAAATTTTTGAACCTACTATCATATAGGAGGGCCCAATCACCTGACTGAAAGGAATTCTTTTTGATGTACTTTTCATGCCATTTGGTCCTTTGGTATTGTATAAGGGTGGTTCTTTGTAGATCATCTTGTCTTATCTAATCAAGCTCATTTAATTGTAACAACCTTTGTTTTTGAGCTTCACTAAGATCCATCCCTAATTGTATGGCAGTTCTGAAGGTTTTTACTTGAAATTCTATGGGAAGTAGTACCTGCTTCCCATACACCAACTCATAAGGTGTATGGCCTATTGTATTTCTCCAAGCTGTCCTATAGGCCCATAAGGCTTCAGGTAACCTATCAACCCAATCTTTGTGATGCAGCTGAACAGTCTTGATGAGGATAGCCTCTATCACATTGTTGGTTGATTCCACTTGCCCATTTGCTTGGGGGTGATAAGGCAAAGATTTTATGTGTTTGATCCTGTACTGTTCAGTAAGAGCCTTGACCAAATTTGAGGTGAATTGTGTTCCTTGGTAAGTGACTATTTCTTGAGGTACACCAAAACGAGTAAATAGTTCTTTAAAGAGAAAGTCTACAACAAATTGTTCATTAGCCGAATACAAAGCCTCAGCTTCCACCCACTTGGTTACATAATCTGTACAGACTAAGATGTACATCTTCCAGTGATACGTGGGGTTAATAGGTCATACGAAATCCAAAGCCCATTTTTCAAAGGGATTGATCACTACCTGGGCTTGGAGAGGCATTTCATCGATTACAGTAGGTTTTCCCATTCTTTAGCAATCGTCACAGCTGTCCACATATTTCTTTGCATCTTTAAAAATGGTTGGCCAATAATAGCCAGACTGTATAATATTGTATGTTGTCCTTTTGTCAACAAAATGGTCTCCACATGGGCCATCATGACAGGCTATGAAAATATCCCGCATCTCATCCTCCCGAACACACCTTCTGATCACCAAGTCCAGTCTAGTTCGGTATAAGCAATCATCATGCCACATGTAATTGACACTTAGCGGGACAATTCTTTGTTTCTTTCAGGGGGACAGATTTTGAGGTAGCTTTCTTGTTACAAGATAGTTGGCTACATTTGCATACCAAGGGGTGTAAGTAGAAATAGAAAATAGATTATCATCTAGAAAATCATCATCTACTGGAGTATTGTCACATGTATGAATACGTCTAGACAAGAAATCAACAACTAAATTATCTCTTCCAGGCCTATCAATGATGGCGATATTGAATTATTGTAGTAATAACAACCATATAGTCACTCTAGCATTTGTAACAAGATTTTTCATTAAAAATCTGATGGATGAATGGTCAGTATGTCTAAAGAATTCATACCCTGTTATGTAGTGTCTAACCTTGTTGATGGCATGTACTACCGACAAGAATTCTTTTTCCGTGACATTGTAATTTACTTCAGTAGGTGAGAGATTCTTGCTGACAAAGTATATAGCATAAGGAATTTGGCCTTACCTTTGTCCTAAGACAATGCCCAAAGTGGTATCTGAGGCATCTATGAAAATATGAAAAGGAAATGACCAGTTTGGTCCTCTTAAAACATGGGCACTTGACAACTTTGTTTTCAAGATTTCAAAGGAGATTTGGCATTGTTCATTCCAACAAAATTCAACATCTTTTGTCAACAGTTTGAATAGGGGGGCAACTAGGTTTGTAAAATTTTGCATGAACCTCCTATAGTAACCAGCATGCCCTAAGAAACTTCTGACTTCTTTCTGTGAGCTAGGGATCTTGATTTGGGAAATAATGTCAATCTTGAGATGTGGTGACCTAGAAAAATTCCTTCAATGAGCAACATTCTAGACTTTTCATGACTGAGTGAAAGGTTGGTTTCTTTACTCCTAACCAATACTTTCTCCAAATTGTCCAATTCCTGTTGGAAATCATCCTCGTACACTGTGAAGTCATCCATGTAGAATTCCACACAGTCATGGGTCAAATCAGAGAAAATGGCCAAGACATCCCTTTGAAAGGTAGCAGGGGAATTTCACAAACCAAAAGGAAGAACCCTATAGGCATAGGTCCCCCAGGGGTAGGTAAATGTGGTTTTATCCTAATCTTTTGGTGAAATTTGGATTTGATTGTAACCACTAAACCCATCCAAGAAAGAAAAATACCTCTTCCCAGACAAAGTGTCCAATACCTGGTCTATGAAAGGCAAGGGAAAGTAATCTCTATAGGTAGCCTTGTTTAATTCTCGAAAGTCCACACAAATCCTCCATTTCCCATTTTTATTAGGTATAATAACTAATGGGGAGACCCACTTGCTATCTGATATAGGGTAAATGAAATTGGCTTGCAGGAGTTTCTAGAGTTCTTCTTTCACTATATCTTTCAAGGCTGGATTCATTATTCTTTGGGGTTTCCTAACAGGTCTGATTTGATCATTAGTGTAAATATGATGCATACATGTGTTTGGGTGGATCCCTTTCATGTCAAATTAATCCCATGCAAAAGCACTAGATTTCCCTTGAATCATCTATATCAACATCTATTGTTGATCTATTTCTAAAATAACATTGATATACAAAGATTTCCTAGGACTGATTTCAACAACATGAACAACTGATTCTTTCCCTTCATATATTGGTGAAATGGTGGCTACTGTAGAGGTGGAGAGGTGCCAAATTTCTTGGAATTCAGAGCTAAAGATATGTGTATACGTAGGAAAAGATTGAGGATATTCAATGCATGTTGAATCAACCAAGAATAGACTTAAATTTTTTTCTTCAGTTTTCTCTTGAACTCCTTTCATCTGTTTGAGTGTCAACAAGGGCTGAGTGCAGTCCTCCTCCCCATAGGGATTCTCCAACCAGAGAGGAACTTCAGTGGATGGTTGGGCAGGGGGAAAAAGAATAAGTTTTTGACTTTGAGTGCCATTGGACATTGTCATCTCTCCAGACCGACAACTAATAAATGCATCAGCAGTGGCCAACCAAGGTCAGACAAGTACTACTGGATGTCCTGGTTTGGAGGATTTGGGATGAATCACTAAGAAATCTATAGGGCATTCCCAAGAAGCCAAGGTAACTATTATATCATCTAAACTTCTTGCTGGGGTGATGACTATTTTTTCTGCAAGCTCCAACAAAGGTTGCGTTGGTCTTAGGTGATCTAGTTGTAGTGTTTTCATAGTGTTTACTGACATAACATTTATTGCCACCCCTAGATCAATTAGTGTGTTTGGTAAAGCAACACTGTTAATTTCTATGGTTACCATTGGGTTTCCTAGATCACTATACTTGGATGGCATTTCTGTTATGAACTCTGACAATTGTCCAACCACCTATATGACAGAAGGCTCCTTCCTCTTCCTCCTTGGATTTTTAATGCAAATATCCCTTACAATTTTAGCATAAAGAGGTATATCCTTGATGGCCTGTAGTAGGTGAATCTTCACACATATATTTCTAAGTTCATTTTCTAGATTATGTCCTAGAGGTTCCTCATATTTCTTCACAAGTTGCCTTTCTGGATAAGGAGGAGTGTTTCTTTTCTGAGGTGTTTCTGTTGCATGAGAATTGGGAGGAGGAGTTTCTTGTTGTACAAGGGTGTTTCTTTCTTCATTTAATTGATTAACCATTTGTTCTTCTCTTTGAACAGTTTGAATATATATTTGTTCTTCTTCTTGAACTATGTGATTATCTACTTGTTCTTCTTCTTGAATAAACACAGTAGGATTCATTTTATTTATAACCCTCCTTGATCTTAATTCAATTCCATTGAATGGAGTTGGATTTATTACATAAGTGGGGAAGGTTTGTACTTCAAGGTTTTGTGCAGGTTGTGTAGGCCTGTTATTTGGATTAGGGATAGGTTGTGCATGAATAAGGGTAGGCCGAGGAGGATTTTGAATAGGTGCAGCTTGCATTTGTTGTTGCATATTTGGATTCATATGCAGTGCAAGTTGTTGTTGCAGCTGTGGGGGTGGAGGAAGAGCAGGAGGATTAAATTCTGGGAGCAACTGAGAAATATTTGAAGGGTATTGTGGGTAGGTGGGAAAATTTGCTGGCTGAAAGGTAACATTCCCATATGCAGGCCCCCTCCATCCTTGTTTCCAAGGTTGGATTTGTGGTTGTTGTGGTGACCATTGAGGATAAGACATGGGAGGTACCCATTGCTATTGTGGATATTGTGTAGTAGGGTCTGCAAACATATTGGGATTTTGTTGTCTCCATGGTCTCTTAGGGGGGTAGGATGTTTCATGAGGTTCTCCTCCTCCCTTGAATATGGCTTTAAGTCCAGGTAAAGAAGGGCACTCATTGGTAGGGTGATCCTCTGTACAGAGGCCACAGATTTCAATAACATTAAGGGGGGATTCCTTTTCAAGATGATTTTTCCTACACCGATAATAGAAAATTGCCAAAGCAACATTTTCTTCCTCTTGTTTCCTTTTGATTTTTATGGTATGAAGTTGGGAACTGATGGTGTTTAGGATGTCTGTTTTGAAGTTTTCTAATAAATTCCCCAATTAAATATTTTACAATACTCTGCTATTTCTACAAATGGCTTTTGGTACACATCTC
Source organism: Picea mariana (assembly GCA_032191745.1). Taxonomy (NCBI): domain Eukaryota; kingdom Viridiplantae; phylum Streptophyta; class Pinopsida; order Pinales; family Pinaceae; genus Picea; species Picea mariana. The sequence continues at coordinate 20,426 of JASDQU011102893.1, forward strand.
CAGAACTCATGAAGTTTAGTACTTCAATGCTGTCATCCCTCACACCCTTTAGAAAGATAGTCCTAACTATAGCCGTGTCTAAGGAAAATTGCTTAGTCTTTTGGTAGTTGTATAGGAACCTCTCTAGGTAATCTTCCAAGCTTTCTTCCTCAGATTGTTGCATTTTAAATATGTCATTCCTAACATCTCTAGGTCTACAATAATCTTGGTATTTCTAGAGGAAGGTCTCCTTCATACCATCCCAAGACAAGATAGTGTGTTCTCCTAGGCTCATAAACCACCTTAGTGCTGAATCTTTCAGTGTAGCTGGATTTTTTTTTAATTTTTGTGCATTATCAGTGTAATTATAACTTCTACATAGTATATCAAATTCAAACAAAAATGAGTCAGGATCTTCTGTTGACATACCATGGAAGTGAGGCAGTGAGGACAATGGAATGTTCTTCATGGAAACGTCTCTGGTGATGTCCAATATGGGGAATCCAAATGTCTCTATTTCATTAGCTGCATTTCCTTCCTCTTCTGCCATATCTCCAAACAGTTTGTAGGGTGGTGGTGATGTCTCTCCACTAAGTGATGGTTCAACCACTAGGTTGTTTGGTATATCTATCTGTTCCAATGTTTTGTGTGGCTCTCCAATGACAGATGTATCCTCCTCTATTACTACCTCTGTTTCTTTTCCATCTTATCCTTCTGATGGGTTCGCCAGTGCTTCCCCTCTTGCCTATTGTCTTATGATTTCAATATGAACAATGACTTTAGATTTAGTGTCTTTGGCTGTTGTTTCAATTGCTTCCTTTGAGCTTTCTCTCTGAGAATTTTTCCTGCACGAATTTTAGATGAATTAGTGTGTGTGTGTGTGGGGTGGTGGGTGGGGGGTTGTTGTTGTTTGTTTTTCTAACTTTTCTGAAATTTTGGGAGCAATAAATCTGACTTTATTATCTCTATACCTACTCATAAAATAAATTTCAATACAAAAACACAAATTTATAACTATCAAAAGTAAGAGGACAACCAGAATTTGGAGCAACCCCACCAAAGTGGATGCACATGTTCTTACCTCTCATCTTACCATCTTCTCTCCACCCTTAGATTGTCCTTAAATCCAATCCAAACTCATAAAACCAATCATAAATTCAAAATGCTACCTATTACCGTTTACAACTCCCCAACAACGGTGCCAAAATGTTGGTGTATAAATATGTTCAATATATTACACTCATTTATAAGTCAATCCAGGATTCGTAATCAAAAGAGTTGTTACACTATATGTGTCGAGAACAAGTAACCTACCTATGTCTGTTGTATATAGATTAAGTAGGAAATAATTAATAACATAACACTCTGTTTCTAATATTTTTGAATACTCCACACAACTTCAAACTTAGAAGAGAAAACTGATAATAAAACTTCTCAAGCAAACAATCAATCAAAAGGTTCTTTCTTAGGTGACACGTCTCTTCATTCGAGGCTTATGAATTAGAGAGATGAACTTAAGATCTTGTTTCCTGTAGTAATAAGAAAAACAATGATCAACAATCAAATCCAGTCACTCTTGAAACATAAATCAACTCTAACTCTGTTCTATTCAAGCAAACCTTCTTTAGTACATGGAATAGTTCAACATGACTAGGAGACTTTATTATGGAACATGAAAATAAGTGACAAAGTCCTTTGGTTCCTACACCTACTGAGAACACTATAATCACAAACTCAAAATATCTTTTTCTTAACAATCCCACACATCAAACAATTAAATGTCAACCTTCAATATTAGAAAAAGAAACTATCTATTCGATCTAGTATCTGATTACTCACACCAATTTAGAAACAAATGATTTTATGCTGAAATTTTAAAATGGATTTGAAATCATTGACAACACACCACTGTGAAATATTCACACAATCATACAAAGCATATACAAGGAGGTTTACCTTGGTTGGGGTGGTGGGCCCTTGTCGAACCAACAAGGTACCTCTAAAAAGATAACAGACTAAAACGTTCTAATCATACTCAGGAATTTGCACAACAAATCATTTGTATTTCTTCAACTGGTAAATTGAATCATCAATTCATCATCTTGTACATAAAAACAATATGTATCATCTGGTTCTTATGAATTGCTTCATTACATTCATCATTCATATCCTATCGCCTATACAACATCCTTTATAAAGAAGGTGATTCGATACTATCAAGATCTAAGGATAAGTATCAAACAGTTTTTAAAATATTACAATTGGTATTCACATCGAATCCCTAGGGATGGACTTCATCCTCATGACACGAAGTGCATGAGTGATGAAGTCTATCATGTTCTGGAAAACTGATTTAGAGGCTTCGATCCAACTGACTTCTTGAAATCTCCATCAACATACTCGTTCAATAGGTGAATTATGGAAACAGGGGTTTGGTACCGAAATACACACAGTCCTGAATCTGAGTACCAGATTAGGTGCATGGGCAGTACCAGAATGGCGCATGAATTGGTACTAGAATGGCGCTGAGTGTGCAGGTACCAGAATGGATGCGCAATAGACAATACCGGATCAAAACTGCTTTGGGTACCAGAATAGACTTGGTACTGGATTACGCTGTAGCTTGCAGTACTAGAATGATGAGGTACCAAAATAGACTGCTTAGGAGTCAAACGATTAGGATTATACAAAATCAAACATATTAATCAAATTAACTCAAGAAAATTAAACAAAACATGCCTTAATCATAAGTTACCTCTCTATGTACATGAACAAGGTCATCAACTGTGTTTATGGAGGAAACAATCAAGTATATACTTATAGCATAGGCAAAATAGGCTCACATACAAGGTAATATAGGGCATTAGAAGTGTCAAAATGGAGACTCAACATGGAGAACATCTATTGTGTGAAGATGTGTCGATGTGTGTGTGTAAATCATTTCAATATTCTTAACAACACTCAAAAATATTTTAGAATTACAACACATTAATAATTCAATCACTTCAGTTGTTAACACATCAAATGTAGTGAAATTTCACACACACACACACACACATATTCACACAACATATTCTCTCCCTCTTCAACGTTCTTTTCCACACAAAAACTTTAACGAGTTCACTATATGTAAAACCATTAGGTATGAGACTTATCTTGAAAATCTCCAAATGCAACATAAGCACTTTCTCCAAATCACCCTTGTTGCAATGACCATTAATAAAATTGTTGTAAATAATAATGTTAGACTCAATACCTTTCTGTAGCATCTCATCATGAGTTTCCTACATATTTCATTTGATGAAACAGTTTCGAAGCATCACCATATCACACCCAAGGCAAGAATCTGTATTGTATGAAAATTATCTAGAATTCATTATCATTATCTTTAGGAACAATACTTTTTCATGATGATGCTTTTTTTCTATGTTCCAAAAGCTAATGTAAATGATATTATCATAAATCATAAATAAATAGATCAAGGGTAAATCCTTGGTGGATAATATTTCCAAAGATATGGATTGGGTTATCCCTCTAACTCTGATGCCTTGATCAAAAAAAGTTTAAGTCATAGGGAAGTAGGGAGATGATTTTAAACACATTTAGTCTAGGAATTTATTCAATGTATATGCTCAGATTAAACATAATTGAGGGAACATTACCTTCTATAATGGGAAAGTATGGCTTCATTTAAGTTGTTATTAGTCGCACAATCTTCACTTTCATCTTTATAATTTTTTTCATACTAGTTTGGATAGTTTTCCCAATGCACAAATTTACATTTACACATCAGAGTTTGTTTTCAACTCCTTTTTCCATGATATATGTTTTTACATTACATGGATTTGTGTGATGCTCTTATTGGAGATCCATGTCAACATGATTTTGATGTTTTGTACAACAACAAGACAACCTTTTTTGCCTAATTAAAGATGGAAGGACATACACATTCAAATAATTTCAAAGATTCTATCTATTTAGATAATATATTTCCCAACACCTTGTTATTGAAATTTATTTTGATATTTTATAGATATTTCTAATTATAGCCTCCAATAACTTCCAATTAGTTCGAATGGTAAGTTAATATTGTTTAAAGAATTTATTCACTTTAGTCCAATTGAAAACAATTAATATATGCAGTAGTATATGATCTGTAAGTGAGGGAATTATAACCCTCTCACTTAACCAAAACAGATCCTCTACAGAAGTGACTTCTAATCTCTATTTCTCTATCTTATGCATATACATATTTCCTTTGAATGGATAAAATTCCATTGTTTTTAGTGTAACATGCACACAAAAATCAACTAACAATGCCAATACTAAACAAGATTCTATGTGCAAGCTATGTTATTATTACTAGGTAGGGACATGAGGATTGGTTGTTCTTCTTTGCTTCAAGGCTTGAGATCTTTCATGTTTGTAATGCTTTGTTCTCAAGAACAAATTGAATGACACACTCTTTTAATCCATTTGTGTAAGAAATTTGTTCAAGGGTTCAAATCCAATTTCCCACATGTGTAATGTGTGGACATGGATACCTCCTTATTTCTTGGTCTTATTGTTGTAGGTGTTAACACCCCACAAAAATGCTTATGGAAAAATTTAACATCAACAATCCACTTATTAATCACTTTAGCCTTAAATCCAAACCAACATTAAGAATAGTGCATCATTTTAAAAATGAGAAAGAACAACCTTCAACTCAAACTTTTATTACAATGCAAAAATCACATACATATACATTGTCTTCTCAATAAAAGGAGTGGTAGGGTTAATGCTTCACCTATAAAGGAAATATGGTTCATAGATCTTTCACAATGGATTGGTACGTCTCATTTAATGCCCATCCTTCCATGTTTCCCACTCAGGACACAAACTAAGGTATCCAAGGATCCTCCTAGGAACCAATTGTACAACCATCAGGAAATGAGAGGCAACCCTCCTGAGTTTCATATGGCCTACACAACCTGTATGACCACAAGTGAAAACAACTTATAGGTAAAGACTACATGCATGATGAAGGGGGATGTGTATGGCCTTTGTTGGAGGACCTATTTGACTAGACGATTAGGCCAATAAGTTGACCAATTGTAGGAGTCAATAAAATATGAAGATAAGTCAACTAGATAGTCGAGTCAATCAACTGACCAAGGTAGTCATGGCAGTTGCAACTACCTTACACTAATACAAATGTATAAATATGTATTTAGTGGTGATTGGTATGATATAATAATAGACTACTTGTTGTTGGTTCCACTACTACTTTTATCCTCTTCCTTCTACTATGTATGAATTCTTGTATATTACTTGTATACTTCTTATTGCATAGAATAGATGTGTAACTACACTGCAAGCAACACATATTGTGTAATCCCATAGATTATAACATTGTTTTTTTTTTCTTTTCTTTTTTCGATAGTACATAATCCAAGACTATATAATTGTTCCATGCATGCATAGATGCTGATTATGGAGGAGATTCATGTGTGATGGAAGAGGAAGTTAGACAATTACTTGAAAAACTATGATGAAAGAAACTTACTAACACTTTCATAGGCAAGGGTGTATTTTTTCACTAAAACTCATGAGAAATTACTGGAGGAAATACCAAAGGGGATAAAGAAATACATTGATAAAGCTACACATGAATAACATAAAGACAGGTGAGGATTAGTTATCAAAATTAATTAATGGTGGTTGAACAAACCTATATGAGTGGGTCAAGAAAATTGGAGAAGATTTTTGTGAAGAACAAGCAATAGAAAGGCATACATCCTCTGATGACATAAAGAGATGGATTTATAATTGAAAGTTTCCTCTGTAAAGTACTTAAACTATTGCATATTTTTTAATTCATAAGGGAATCAACCACATTTTTGAACCACAACCTCCTCTAAGAACACCCTTAAACTTTGTCTGATAAAATAAACAAGAAGAGTGGGTGAATTTTCTAAAATCTAACTGAAAAATTAACCAAGAAGAGTGGGAGTACTGATCTAGATTTAGGAGTGGAACGAACTGATTAACTAACTAAATACAATAAACACAAATATATGAAGAATAACATAGATATCCAATGGACAATATCTTCTATTGAATAATGAAATAGGTTGAAACTGTAAAACTGTAGAACTTAAACACTTGCTCGAATGGTGGTAGTTATCTCTAAGAAGAGATATGGCTGCTACGTGCATCCGTCTGAGAAAAATGGATTACAATGAGGTTCCAGAGGCCTTTTTGATATTACTCATGAATTCCAAAACCATAGACATCCAAAAACCTAACCCTAGAAGGTGAAACACCAAAAGTCATGTGGGCCCATATGGGAAAGTTTTTGTAAGTTGGTACCTCAACTTCCCAGGTTCGTAACTTTTGGATACAACCTCTGTTTTAGGCGTGTGATAGCCCGTTGGAAAGGTATTTTAGAGAACTACACATTCTTCTATAAAAATCTAACTCCATCTATAGTTTGTCTGTGGCAATAAAAAAAAAAATGTTTAGGGCCCCAAAACGGACCTGGAAGTACAACAAGATGTGTTGACATGAAAACATACAAAATAAGCTAGTTGGATTAGGCGAGAGGCCACCAGTATCAACCTGGAGGATGTGTGGGGCTTCATACATCCCCAATAGTGTAGAACCCACAATTACAAAGAAGTACAAAAGAACATGCTAAACAGAAATGGATAAGAGGAGCCAGTTGGAATAGGTGGGTGGCCACCGATATCCACTTGGATCAATCCTCCCCCCTTAGGAAGAAATGGTCTCCATTGCATTGAGTTCCCCCATCAGATGAGGAAACTTTTGCTAGATTTGGCCCCGGGTGAGACACTTTCCTTGGTGTAGGAGTTGCCCTACCTTGAAAACCCGATAAAGCTGGATCCTCTGCTGGCGAGTGCGCTTGACTTGTGTGTCCACTATCTGATCAGTGGAGGCTAGTTCTATGTAGTCAGGGTTGATCTCTATTGGTTTTAGTTGTTCTACAATCTCTGAGGTGTCCAATAATGGTGGAAAATATGGCCGAAGGAGGTCCACATTGAACATTGGATGTAGGCCAAGGAAGGGTGGAGTGTTGAGCTCAAAAGAATTGCAACTCACAGTATTGGTGATTGTGTAAGGCCTATAGTGAAGTGGGAAAAGCTTCCGATGGGGCCCCGTGAGATGCTCCTTCTGCAAATGTAACCAAAATTTTTCGCTAACTTGAAACTGGTGTGGTAATTTTTGCTTATCATGGCGCTGCTTGTACTTAGCATTGGATTTTTTCAAAATCTCTTGGACCTGTTGGGAGATGTGCTGAATTCACTCAATGAATCTAGTGGCTTTGTCGATCACCAACTGATCATGGGAAGAGTCTTTCTGTGTGGTGGAAAGTGTAATATCAATGGTTCCCAAGGGTTGGAATCCCAGACCCACCTGAAATGTGCTATGGCTGGTGGAGCAATGGAGAGCCTTATTGTAATTGTGTTGAACATAGGGGAGACTCTCGTCCCATGTATGTGGATGCTTATAATTTTACATGCACAAGATGTGCAAAATAGTCCGATTGATGAACTTTGTTTGGCCGTCATTTTGGGGGTGGAAAGCAATGGATTTTGTGAGCTTGGTGTCCAATAGAGACAAGAGACTCAACCAAAATGTGCCGAGGAACCTGATGTCTCGGTCATAGATGATGGTCTGTGGTATCTAAAAGTGGACCCACACTCATTCGAAGAAGAGCTTGACAGTATCTGTCACTATGATATTCTTCTTGTAGACTGTGAGGATGGCCATCTTCAAAAACCGATCAATGACCACAAATACACAGTGATTTCCTTGCTTGGTGGACGACAAGCCAGACATGTAATCCATTGAGATGGATTCCCAAGGCTTCTCGGGAATAGGAAGAGGGGTGTATAAGCCTTACGTCTTGATGGATGGCTTGGCAATGACACAGGCAATGCAAGATCTGATATACTTGCTGACTCCTTGTCGAAGTTTTGGCTAGTAAAAATGTTTCTGAAGAATGACCACAATTTTCTCCATGCCAAAATTTCCTACCACCTGACTATAGTGGGATTCCCAAATTATCTTTGCACACTCACTTTTAGGAAAACAAAGGTGGCCCAGGTGGCATAAGAGTCTTTCCTGAATGTGAAAATTTGTGACAGTTGCACCTGTACCCAATAACTGATAGGTGGTGGCGAAGTCAGGATCTTCTTGATAAAGTTGGGGCCACTTAGATGCTTCATGTCCACATGAATGGAGCGTAGTGGTGAGTGTAGCCACAGGAGGTTGAATGAGGCAGTCAACGACACAATTGGAGATACCTATATTATACTTGATGTTGAGATGGAACTATTTCATGTAGGTGGACCACTTCTGATGGTAGTCATTCTGCAATTTCCCCTATGTTCATATGAACTGCAGAGGCTTGTGATCAGTGTGTATGATCATCTCTTTTCCCAGAATGTAATGTTTCCATTGACGACATGCTTGTACAATGGAATACATTTCCTTGACATAGGTTGGTTATTTTCAGACAGTGTCAGAGAGTGTCTCACTATGGTATGCCACCAGATGCCTGTGTTGAGTGAGAAATCCACCCACAACATAGTCAGATGCATCAGTATCAATCTCAAATGGTTGTTGTAGATCGGGAAAGGAGAGTACTGGAGATGAGCACAAGCGATGCGTTAGATCATTGAATGATTTTTGCTTCTCCTCCCCCCACACGAAATTGGCCCTACCACCGCCCTTAGTCACTTGGTTGAGAGCCCATGCAATATGGGAGAATCCCAACATGAACCATCGGTAGAAGTTGGCTAGTCCCAAGAAGCTCTGAAGTTCGGTCAAAGTGGTCGGGGCTGGCCAGTCACGAATGACTTAGACCTTAGCTAGATCAACATGTACCCCATGCTCATCAACAATGTAGCCCAAACATTGGACCCTGTTCATGCCAAATGATCATTTTTCCAAGTTGGCATATAACTTGTGCTGCTGCAGAGTGCTCAAAACATTTTGAATATGCCGCATGTGCTCCTCCCACGTCCTGCTGAAGATGAGGATGTCATCCAAATATACCACCACAAAGGAGTTGGTGAAGGGTCTCAATACATCATCCATCAACATCATGAAAGTGGTTCGTGCATTTGTTAATCCAAAGGGCATGAATAGCCATTCGAAGAGACCTTCTTTAGATTTGAAGGCTGTCTTCCATACATCAATTGGCTCAATGGGAACCTGGTGGTAGCCAGACTTTAGGTCAATCTTGCTGAAGAAATTTCCCCCCTTGAGTTGGTCAAGAAGGTCATCAATCCTAGGAATGGGGTACCAATTCTTGACTATGATTTTGTTTAAGGCTCTGTAATCAATGCAGAGTCGCCACGTCCTGTTATTATTCTACACTAGTACAATTGGGATTCCACAAGGAGAGGAGTTGGGTTTGATGTGCCCCTTTTGAAGCATCTCTTGGATCTGTCGCCTGATTTCGTCATTTTCCATCACCAAGCGATGATAGACTGGTCCATTAGGTAGAGGTACACCAGGGGTCAAATCAATTGGATGCTTGAATTGGTAGTGTGTCGATACCCCTTTAGGTGAGGATAAGATGTCTTTGTATTCTTCCACGATCCCGTCCACTTGATTTTGCTGCAAAGATAGGATCTATGTAGAGGCCATAGATGTGGCAACGACCTTCTAATTACTGTGAGCATGGATCACAAAGAAGAAAAACTTTCCGATCTGTGAGATGACCTTACTACATTTCTTAGTAGAGATTAAAGAAATAGCAGTAGGCGGTGCTACCTCTGGTATCTTGTACAATTGTCTACCCAAAGTAATAATAACATTGCGGGGTCTAGACTCATACACAACATGAAGCTTCCACAAATATGGTTGTCCTAAAATAACATCACAAACTTCAATGGTAGAAATATGACACAGTACCTCATCTTTGAAAGTCTTGATGCCGTAGGGAATACGACACTATTGGCTGACATGAAGATCTCTTCCTTGGTGAAGCTAGCTGATGGTGTAGGGCTACGGGTGTGGTGTCATTGGCAGGTCCAACCGCTTGATGAACTCCGTTGAAATTAGGTTCTTCTGACTACCGACATCGACAATGAAATGAAGCAGAGCCCCCTTTACCCACATCTATGAGTGAAAGAGGTATTCCCCTTCCTTTGGTTCTCCTAGTTCACTTGGCCGAACTTTGGTGGTAGCGACAGTGGCATTGGGTTCAACATTGATAATTTTCTTCCCTCCTTTAGGATTTGATTCAGAATCAATATCGACCTCTAAATCATAAGCCTTCAGTTCAGCCATGAGGGACTGCTTGGAGCGACATTCTTCAGTGTTGTGCCAAGGGATTTTATGGTACTCACACCATTTTCTCGTGTCCTTCTTCGTCTTCTCATTGCCCTTCTTGTGTTGCGGCTTGGACTGGTTGTCCTGAGGGTGACCATCTCAACTTGGTCCCTTTCTGTGTAGGTTGGGGCTGCCTTTTCCCTTCTTTGGCTGTGAGGGGTTTGCAGATCCAAACTCTCACATTTTCTACTTAAATTTATGCTCGATATTGACAACGTATCTATAAGCTGTGCCCAATGAGGTGATGTCTAGAAACTCCATTTCTGTTTGAATGCATCTTTGCAAAAAATTGCGGTATTTGAGCACCAGATGATGCTTAGACTCTTTGATACCCAATTTGGTGTGTAGGGTATGGAAAATATTAGTGAAATATGGTACTATCTAGTCCCTTTCTTGACGTAGGGTGGTCCATCTAGTGTACTAGTCCTCGTAGCTTCCAACAGGGTAGTATTGTTCTTTAATGGCATCCTTGAAGGAATCCCATGTAGGGGCCACCACAAACATTGAATATTCCTCCATGAACCTTTGATCAGAGTAAGTATCCCACCAATCTTTAACATGGGGAACGGCCTTGAGGAGTGCAAAAGTGATCTTTTCCCTATCGAAAAAATTGTGGACCAAAAAATACCTTTCGAGTAGATTCAACCATTTATCTACAACATCCACATCTATTAGTCCCTCAAATAATGGGATATCAAAATTTACTTGTACCTTGAAGGGGGTTGCATGGCCGCTTGATGAATATGCTTCTCCTGTGGGTAGTCGTCGAAGGATCTGTGCAAATTTGTCCATCATTTCGTTCCTTTGTCGTGCGAGGGCTTCCTCGAGAAACATTTTAATAGGATCTCCTGCTCCATCATCTTTATTTTCGTCCCCCATGGGTTGTTTTCGGGCTTATTGCGACCGATCTTGTAATGGATCGATTGGTTCGAGTCCCAACGTCCTATACCCATATCTTGTCAGGGACATGCACGAAGAAAAATAAATGAAGAGTAGTCTGCTCTGATACCATTGATCTAGATTTAGGAGCGGAACGAACTAATTAACAAACTGAATACAATAAACACATAGATATGAAGAATAACACATATATCCAGTGAAAAATATCTTCTATTTAATAATGAAATAGGATGAAACTATAAAACTGCAGAACTGAAACACTTGCACGAATGGTGGTAGCTATCTCTGAGAAGAGACGTGGCTGCTATGTGAATCTGTCTGAGAAGAATGGATGACAATGACTCATAATTAAGCAACATGATGCAATCATGGTTGTAGTAGATAAGTTGAGAAAGGAAGCCCATTTCATCCTTTTTAAATCTACTTTTAAGGCCATAGATGTTGCTAACATTTTTATGAAAGATATTTTCAGATTAAATGGTCTACCTAAGAACATAATCTCAAATAGTTATGCTAAGATCACATCAAGATTTTGGAAAATCTTGTTTGCAGGCTTGGGAACACAATTTGTGTTTAGCATAGCCTACCATCCTCAAACAGATGGTCAGATTGAAAGAGTGAACTGAGTGTTAGAAGACATGTTAAGGATGCATGTTATGCATCAGCTCAAGCAGTGGGAGGAATATATACCTCTGGTAGAGTTCTCCTATAACAATAGTTATTAGGAATCATTGAAGCTGAGCTCGTTTGAGGTTTTGTATGGTAAAAGGTGCAGAGTTCCAATTAGTTGGGACAATCCAGCGGATAAGATCACACTTGGACTAGAATTATTGGAGGAAATGGGACAGGAAATGATTAAGATAAGGAAGAATCTAAAATTATCCCAATATAGGAAAAAGAGCTATGCAGACAGCAAGAGAACCCATAAAAAGTTCAAAGTGGGAGATAATGTGTATCTCCGAGTAAAACCCAAGAGAATTTCCTTGAGAATGGGAACATGTGCTAAGTTGGAACCCCACTATTGTGGACCATTTGAAGTCCTAGAAAGAGTGGGCTAGTAGTATACAGACTTCTGTTACCACCCACTATTAAAGCACATAATGTATTCCATGTATCCTTGTTGAATAAATATATTCATGATTCTAATCATGTTATTTATTGGAATGTGATACATGTAGAACCAGAGGGATAATTCTTGCATGAACCTCAATGCATACTGGACAGGAGAGAAACAATGCTTTGGAATTGAGCCATCATGCAGGTCAAGGTGCAATGGAAGCACTTTGGATTATATGAGGCTACATGGGACCTGGAAAATTCCATGAGGATGCCATACCCATTTTTAGTTTTTGTATAATTGTGTATATATATGGTGTTTTAAACACCAAGGACGATGTTTTTTTAAGGGGGAGGGGAATGTAACACCATATTTTCCCCCATGATTGTAATTATGCTAAAGACTTCATATAATGTGATTATGAAGCTTGTAATTATGTTGTGATCAATGAAAGACACCAGACAACTGACTGAGAGGGAAAATCCTTGAAATTACTAGCCATGATATCACGAGTGGGAATTGATGAAGTGGGATGATGAGGTGGATCAGTGAGGTGGAATGGAGAATATTAAATGAAGAAAACATGAATATTTCTTAACACTTTAGCATGCACCTGCGAAATGAAAACACCACATATTTACATTCTTGAAACTACAAGAATCCACGTGAATTATTATCAAGGAAAAGGATTGGTGGTTAAGGCAGTTAATACTGCTAACAATCATGACCTCTTGAGAATATGAGGTTTCAAATGAATAACCTGAAGAAAAAGGACACCCCATGGATTTTCCCCTTTAGGAATTAAGACCTTGAATAGAAGTTTGCGTCTGCAGGAAGCCATGGGAATCCCAAAGGATTGGTAGAGGAAGATACCAAAGGTGGAAAAAATCACCAAACAAGCAAGAAGAATAGAGGAGATGTAGAGGTTGAGGCATAGGAGAAGACACACGGGAGACAAAGAAGATGCAAGGAAGAGTAACTCACAACAACAAGAAAAATGAGAAAGTGAGTAACCGACTCACAAACAGATGGTGTGATGAATAAAGGTGTTCACCTACAAAGATATGAAAGATAAAACAAATCAGAAAGTTGTCCTTGAGGAAAATAGGAAGTTTGTCCAAAGAATTAACGATCACCCTGGAGCATAGAAGACCTAGATATCGATTGAAGCTATAGAGGATTGTATCTTAGTACCCACTGGAAAGAGACCAACACTGGTAAGGGAGGTCATCAAGGGACTGTATAGCAGAGAAGGGAGTCCTTGTGTAGAGGAAATCTAGTTGGGAGGGTACCTGATAAACCTGTGGAAGTCTTGAGCTCAGTGGGAAGAGGGAACCTTTCATTGTTTCCAATGGAGGAAGGATAGTAACCTTCCTAGATCATTCTAAGCTTCAAAACTAGCTGAATAGATGTTGGTGCCAGGTCTTTGAAGTCTGAAGAAGGTTCCCATGCCAACATTCTACAGGTTCATATCATCTACAAAAGTTCTGGTATGGTTACATGTTTGATTTCATGTTTAGATCTACTTATGGTATGGTAAATGCTTGAAGCATTCTTGGTATGGTTGTTGTGAGATATGGATATGGTATATGTTGATTGGTTGGATGAGTGAACAACACTCTTATGTATGGTACAATTCTGATATGGTTGAGGGATATCTATGTTGTATGATGATGTATGCATGAGGGACATGTATTGGTTGTTGGATGGTATAGATCTACATATGGTTGATGATGGCACATGTTGGTCAGTGATAGGCTAGAGATTGATGTGACATAGGCAACAAAGGTCTAAAGGGATGGAAGTTTTAGAGTTCCAGAAAAATGGAAACCCTAGTTTTTCTTAAGGTGTATGCAGGCTAATAGAGGTCAAGTCACGTACATATGTGTGATATAGTATAGAAAGGTCATGTACATACGCATGCTATATTATAGATAGGTCATGTACATACACATGTTGCAGTATAGACAAGTCATGTATCTATTGACATATTTTTTTCTGTCTACAAGCTGGGTCTTGTACTTGAGGGTTGGATTCCTCACATATTAGTTGGTGTTGAGATATGTAAGTTGGGTCTTTTATTGAGAGTTGGTACTCTCTTGGAGTTGGTGCTCTTTTCAGTTGGTTTTGATAAACCTCAGATATTTTAGTCTCCTGTAACACATCATACAAAAATCTTACACATATATTTGATGTTCTTTTTGTTTATTATGGTGATGGTTTATAGTTCTCTATTATTGATGAATGTTGTTGTTGTTGATACATGCAAGTAGCTAAGTATGAATGAATAATATGTTTGAATTGGTTGCTAACTAAAGTTTTTAAAGAAGTGTAAAAATATCCCTACACTGATTCACAC
>JASDQU011102893.1:46010-58224 GCA_032191745.1 Picea mariana
TTCTCTCTACCAACTAGGTAGAAGTAATTTCAATTTCTGCAAGATTAGTTTCAATTTCTACAAGTGTGATCTAGACATGTTGGTAAGGGGACATAGAAGCTCGTGAGAGGAAACTCCTCATGTTCTCTCTACCAACTAGGTAGAAGTAATATCAATTTCTGCAAATTTCAATTTCTGCAAGATTGGTTTCAATTTCTACAAGTGTGATCTAGACATGTTGGTAAGGGGACATAGAATCTCATGAGAAGAGACTCCTCATGTTCTCCCTACCAACTAGGTAGAATTAATTTCAATTTCTGCAAATTTCAATTTCCGCAAGATTAGCTTAAATTTCTGCAAGTGTTATCTACATGTGTTGGTTCTAAGGGTATATTCCTCACTGTAGATTCCTCACTGTCCCTACCAACTATCAGGAACATTTTAATTTTCGCAATTGTGAAGAGTAATTTTTTTTATGTTTTAGCAAGAGCGTTTTTTTAAGATTTTTCATTTTGATTTGGGTGCGGTATCCTTTTTTTTCTAACATGATTTAACAATGAATTTAAGCATGGAACAACTCACTTAGATCCTAGCAAAAGTCGGGGTCTCCTCTTCTCTAGAAGAAGAAATCTTGACAGCAGTCGAAAGCTTATTCACTCCTCCTAAGATGAACGAAGAATCAACATACGAAGAACCTTGCATATTTAATGAAGAATCATTAGGTGCGCAAGAGGTCAAGGAGGACAGCGAGGAGCTGCAGCATGATCTAAGACAAATTACGCCTATGAAATCCTGATCGAACGCTGGTTTCAAGCAAGTAATAGGTTAGATTCATTTAATTTTTCTTTTTCTTTTTTTGATTTACAGTTTCAACCGCTAATTTCACACATTCATACATATTCCCAACCGTCAATTGCTAAATTGAAAGATAACATTTTTTTATTATTGTTGCGTGCATGGCTACATTGGTTGTTTGATTACACGTAACTAATTTCTCATTTCTAATTAGCGTAGTGTAGGTAGGGTTTTATTTTCAAGTTTTTTTTATTTTTGCTAGAATAAGTATGCTCTCTTCCTGCGCCTTGTTGCGATCTGGAAGATAAAAAAGTAGAAATCAAAGAAATGGCTATGAGTTGTTTTCATGAATGATTTGGTACTGTTGAAGATTTGAACAAAATGTCTAAATCAATTTTTGTCTTCAAATTTCAAAATTAATTTGTCTCTGTTTGCTAAAAAAAAATTATTCAATTTGATTTGTCTCAAATGCTAATAAAATTTCTTGTTTTATTTTAAAAATAAATATATAGAAAAATAAATAGAAATAAAAATAAAAATAAAAATAAAAAACAAAATGCAAAATGCAGAAACTGAACTGAAGATATCTCACAAACTAGGATCTGGGTTCTTATTATTTTTGGACAGGAAGTGCATTAAGTTATGATAAAAAAAACCCAGTAAATTTCAGGACAACTTAGTACACGGTTTTCGAGAAAATCAATATAGTCACCTTCATCCATTTCTCTTATATCTCGAGATCCATGCATCGGATAACTCTAATTTTTGGCATGCAAAAGTATTGGGACCATAGGAACCTTCCCACAAAATTTCATCCAAACCCAGTACACGGTTTTCAAGAAAATCAACATCATCACTTCCAGCCATTTCTCTTATATCTTGAGATCCGTGCATCGGATGGCTCTGATTTTTGGCGTGAAGAAGTATTGGGACCATAGGAACCTGCCCACAAAATTCCAACCAAATCTAATTTATAGTTTGTGAGAAAATCGTCTCTGAAGTTTGTTGTGGCAACCTGCAACAGAAACAATAATAATAATAATAATAATAATAAAATCGAATGAAATATCACAATAATAAGAACTGGGTGTAATAGATCTGATTTTATGGATGGAGGTTATGGGGTCAAACCCCATCCATGCCCCTCTTTATGCCATATTTTCAGTGATTTAATGCACTTTCTACGCATAACCTTTTGAACACGGGAAACTTCACCAAGATTTGGCAATGATTTTTTATGCATTTTGTTGGAACTCAGCTATTGTTGCAGTCTCCCCTGGTTTTGGCAACCGTGAGAACGAAAATTATATGCATATAATGTTGATTGCATGCGAGAAGAATGATTTTAACTTTTGGGTGCTTTGTTTTCCATTTTTTCGTTAGTCGTTTCTATTTTTTTTCTTTTTCCTTTGATATGTAAAACAAAAATAAAATAAAAACTATGAAACCATAAAAATATTTCATTTATTTTATTAAGAAAAATAATAAAAACAAAATAAATAAATAAAACCATACAAAGAAAAAATTATTATGAAAATAAAAAATGTATGGATAAAGAAGTTATTGTTTTAGTTCTGGTTTTACTTCGTGTTGTATGTGGTTGAATAGGTAGTGGCATCTACTCAGATCGTGATGATAAAAGTGTTTTCATAAACTCTTTAAGTGTAAGCAAAGAGAACATTTGGATACCTGTACAATTGCATACAAGCAATACTGCCAATAAATATTTTTTTGAAAACAAATCAAATATTCTAAAAATAAAAATTTGCAAATGGATTTTCACATTTCCTGAAAATATCATTGGAATCATTCTTTTTATGCTAAAATCATTGTGAAATCACTTCCCCAGGTATTCACGAAGAGGATTTTCAAAAATGCGCTATCACCAACCGGTAAAAACGAATTTAATTTTTTTTCATTTGGTTGATAGCGTTAGTATTAATTTTTGCACTTTCTGTTTTCGATATTTTCACACTATTTACTGCAGAATAGTGCTAACATTTTACAGTTTCAAAGACGATCAAATTTCTTGCAGAAGTGACTTTCAATAATCATAGAAACTTTTCCGGGAAAAAAAAAAAAACATGTCTTATTGACTGCTTGAAGGAGTTGATTCTCGTTCTACACATCATGGCATTTGTTGTTACACGACATAAAACCATTTTGTGTCATGAATTATTTCCACAAATTCCTCCTTCAAAGAAGATTGTTCATCTCTGTGTTGAAGCCCATCTTCCATTGAATTATCTTTCATGACTTCGCACATGCCTATCTTTCTGAGTCGCATACATCTCTTTATCTTTTTCAGTTCAGTTTTCTTTGTCAATAAAACTATCCAACTCCCTTTCCATGACTACATTGCCTTTCCATAAGCATTATTACTCCTGAGATCTTTTCATTTATAGTCCTACCACTCTTTTTATCAGAACTCGTGTTGACTGATGTGGGATTCCTTAAGGCCCACCTTTCAACAAGTCTTGCCCCATCGACCTCAACACCTTATCTGGGATATAGACTAGAGTCCATTTTGAGTACCTGGAGGCTTGCATGCCTTAATGGAAAGTTCTCTCGCTAACAATGATCAGAATACATCAATTTCCCTTGATCGTCAGATCTTGCAAGTGGCTTGACATCAGCTCATTCATTTGCACTTCGCAAGATGTACTCGGGTACCTTGGCACTCATTGACATCATTGGTGAGTTGCCTCGCATTGGTTAACGACATTCATCATTGGTCAGTAATCCAATGATTTCTTTTCATGCTCGACATCGACACATTCATTCACATGATTAGAATTGTACCATCAGGTTTAGCAGAAGGTGAAGAATTTACACTTTTCATGAACCTATCAGCAGTTATAGCAGCATGACTTCAGCCATATGAGAGTACCACAGTTCCACTTTCATACTTTCTCTTTTCCATGATTCGTTCAGTAGCAGTTCAGATTCCTCCCCTTCACATTCTCTGATCCAGCAGACAGAAGTCATCGCTATAGCAGCAGACACTTTTCACATGATCCTGCAACAATGACATCTTCCATGCTCTAGCAGCCGCATCAACCATATTCCTATTGCATAGTTCATCAACATTTTTGGTAAGTGGAGGTATGTTATTTTCTAAACTTTAATCATGTAATTCCTCAACTGCTAGCAATGAATAATTTGGAAAATTCCCTCACCAAGTCCTTTTCCTTTTCACTTCTATGACTTATGCCACGTTGCATGAGGACATGCAACAAGTTAAGTTGGGGGGGTAGGGGACTTTATAAACTATCATCACTCCACTTTTCCACTACCATCATTCCATTTTTCATCTCATTTACAATTTATGAACATTTCTTTTCCATTGATACTCTATTACACTTTGCTTCATAAGCATTGTTATACATATTGGCATGATTTACACATATACAAAAAAGGGATTTCTTATACTCAGTGATGTTTTCCTTATGCATATTGATAGCATATATTTTCCAGTAAGAATATGGGCAAATTATTATCATAACAGCAAGAGAAAAAATAACGACATGAATGTTGATAACACAAGAACCAACATTCTTTATATTCATGGTTGTCACACAAGAACCAACCATAAGAAAATGTCAGTTGTTACTCATGTAAATCCCATCCGGGAAAACATTCATTATCATCACTCAACGCAAACGTTCGGATGCCAAAATTTCTTGAGAAGATCCATACATGGTTGCATGAGGACATGCAACAAGTTAAGTTGGGGGGTATGTTGGGGCTCAGAAATGTCCTATTTTCATCCACCTTTCCCTTCATCATTCTCCACATTTCATCGCCCCATTAACCTTTCACGATATCATTTCCATAAATATACTTGGGTTTCACCTAATTGTTCTCCACTTTATTCATTTTAGTATTTAAAAGTAATTTGAGATTAAATGTTAGCAAATCAACATGTTTTCATATATATCGCAAATATGTGTGAGCTTTGTAATGTGTAGGAATATGAGAATGATTAATTCAAAAGGACTTCTCGAATACTTCCTCCACCATTTCAATATTTGAGGAGATAATTCAAGTCCATTCCAAGGAGAAGATCATGGAGATTTGGTTGGAATATCTTATCCAAGATATATGAGAGATATGTGTGAGGATTTGAAGGGATTATATTTTGTAATAATGGGAAACAGGTTCAGAGAAAAGTGGATCTGTAATAATGAGATGGTTATCTTATCTTTAAGGCTCTCATGTATAAAAAAGAGTGCTCTCTCTTCATGAGAATTTAATTAGGATTCAATTAGAATATGAAGTAGAGTAGTAATTAAGAAATTAGAATTAGAGTAGTCATTAATGGTAGTCATTAGGATTCGAAAGAGAAAGGGATTCTTAGCTTTGATTCATGGTTTTGGTTTTCATGCTTTCATTATTCTTTTATAAAGATTGATTTGATTATTGTAATATAAGATTGTTTCATTGGTGAGATCTCACATATGATGTTGTGTCATTCAACTCTTCACATGTTGTACTTGTTTTTCCTTCATGTAGTTCTTCATTTCTAGAAATTCCATTTACGCAGTTTCCCATTCTTAGAGTAATTTCATTTACGCAACTAGATTAATTCAATTTCAGTCGTGTGTTAGATTAATGATTCAATTTCAGTCATGTGTTAGATTAATGATTCAATTTCAGTTGTAGCTTAAACATTAGATTAGATTAGTCATGCTTCAATCTTGCATATACTTTGCATGTTCTTTGTCAGTTTATGAACCTCGGGTTGACAAATTAGATAGTTGGGCAAGTACTACAACTCAATTAATACAACATTAGTTCGGCCCAATATAACGACTTTCGTTCCCTTGTCATGATTGTTGTTCCTTTTGTTGTTCATTTGAATGGAACAATTGTTGTTCCTTGCAAGGGTTGCATCTCTGGAGGACGGGTATTGAAAATGGAAGGTAAGAACCTACGTAGGCAATAATTAAAACACTTGCACCAACGCCTACCTTTGGATGATGCATAGAGGTTATATTTTAGGACATCTTTAGAGCCCAACAACAAGCATGCATTCTTCAGTGTTGAATTTATCTTGCTTCCTTAACCATATCCTTTGTGGTTCTTACTTATGACTATTGATATTTTTTTTTTATTCTCTTGGAGGAACAATCAATCTACAATCCTTGGCCATGTGACCAAAATTATTTCATTTGTAGCATTCTATTTCATCACTCAGAGATCCAAATTTGTTGTAGTTTATGTTATGTGTTTCATGAGGCCTTCTTGGATAACCATTCCTCGTGCAATATTCATAGTTTCTTTTGTTCTTGGTATAGGTTCTACAATTGACAGCTTTGTGCCCAAAATTGTTACATGAATAACATAAACCAAGAAAAATATTTTGATACTTGGGGTTGGAAGATATTTTGAATGGTATTTCTCTTTTGAATCCTTCTTCTTCTCGGGGTATTTCTATTGCTGGTTATTGTTGATTCCAAATTCTGAATCTTCTAGGTGGTGTAGTGTCTCTGTAATCTTCTTATTGGATCTTCTTTCCTTCTTCCTTCTTAGGAGAGCCTCTAATTGTTTCTTCATAACTTCTTTGTTCTTCTTCTTGTTTTGTTGTATTAGAGCTCGATCCTTTCTCTGTCTACATCTGGTTGTATCCTATCCCAGACCTATCATACTATGACCTTTGATTGTTGATTATTTCATCCAATATTTTGGTGTTATTTTGCTTCACATCTTTCTTCTGAAGATATTTTCTTATTTAATCACTGGAAGTTTGATATTTAATCATGGATAAGAAATGTGATTTTACTAAACATGGATTACCTTTGTTTTATGGACATGATTATGCTTTTTGGAGTATCAGGATGAAGTTGTTTTTGCAGTCTCAAGGAGTAGATGTTTGGCAAGATGTCTTAAATGAATATAAGGCTCCAACAACAATTCCAACAGATGTTGTAGGGAAGAAACTCTATGAGAGTAATTCCAAAGATATGTATGCAATACTTGGAGGATTGGCAGGTTCAGAATTCGTTAAAGTAATGCATTGTGAGTCAGAAAAAGAGCTATGGTACAAACTGAAGAATGTATATGAAGGAGATACTAAGGTAAAGAATGTTAAATTACAATCATATAGAATTCAATTTGAAAGTTTAAAGATGGAAGAATCTGAAGATATAGCTACCTATTTCTTATGTATTGACGAAGTAATCAATACTATGAGAGGTTTAGGAGAAACAATTGGAAATGGTATTATTATGCAAAAAGTGCTTAGATCTTTACATAAAATATTTGATTCCAAAATATCTACTTTAGAAGAAAGAACTAATATTGCTACATTACTAATGGATGAGTTACAAGGAATACTAACAGAATATGAGATGAGGACATCTAATGAGAATCCTTCCAATAAGGAAGCATCTTTCAAGGTAGCAAAGAAGGACAAGAAAAAGGTTGAAACAGAAACCAGTAATCATGAGGATTCAGAAGAAGACATGGAAGAAGCTAACTTTGTCAAAAATCTAAAAAGAGGTACTGGAAAGTACAAAGGTAAACTTCCTCTCAAGTGCTTTGATTGTGGTAGAATAGGGCATTTTTCTTCTAAGTGTCCTTTCAATAAACATTCTGATGGATAAGAATAAAGTATCATCAAAAACAAAAAATATAAGAAAATGTATAAGAAGCCATTTCAAAGAAATTCTTATAAAAAGAAAAGTCTATTCATAAAAAATAATAGTGAGTACTCATATATAGATGAAAGTGTTCAAAGCTCAAATATAAGACTTTTTATGGCTATGGAAAATCAAAATGATAAACTTATTGAAGAAGAAGAAGGTGAAGTTGACCTGGAAGATGAACTTGTAAGTGCTTTGTTTGAACTAAAGAAAGTAAGAAGAGAATGTAAACAATTCAAAAGAGAAATTGAGAATCTAGAATTTGAATTACAGAAATCAAATGGTTTAATTGATAGCACTGAAATCATGTTAGTTGACTTAAAGCTTAAAATAGAAGAGGCTAGAGTGGTTGAAGAAGCTCTAACTAAAATGCTTGCAGAAAAGGATAAGGAAAATGAAGGTTTAAAATTTGTAGTCTCATTAAGAAAGAAAGTACAAGAAAATAATATGAATCATAGTTCTCAAGTGTTGGATCAAATTATTTGTATTCAAAGATCAACATATGATAAGACTGGAATTGGTTATAAATCTGCAGTAACTAATGGATGTTCTAGTTCAAGTGTTGAGAAAGAAGGAACAGAGGATAATCATAAGAAAATTACTAGAAAGAAGATTGAATCAGAAAGGGAAGAAGAGAATAAGGCTTCAACAGTGCATAGAAGAAGTTATGACAGACATCAAAATAGGTTTGAAGGCTATTGTTTCTTTTGTTATAAGTATGGACATAAGCCTACATTTTGTAATAGTTTCTCAAGAAAGATAAATTCACATAACAGCCATGAAAGGTCTAATTTTGAATATGGAAGAAGACATAGTAAAACGAGTCAAAGTAATATAAATTATTCTTACAACAGATTTGACACTTTAAGATATAAGACCGAATGTTATAAGTGTAACAAATTTTGGCATATGTCAAGAAATTGTCCTATGAATTTTCAGAAATTTAATGAACCTATTTACACAGATCTGAAAACCAAATATTGGAAAAAGAAAAGTGAAAATCTGAACACTGAAAAATGCATCATAGCTCTACAAGTAGATCATAAAGTTAAGTGGTGTGTGGACTGCTGGAGCCGCCTTTGTTTTTTCTAGCCCGTCTCGAATTTCATATCTTAATGCTCGAAATCAAAAGATGGTTTTCGTATTTTCCATATGTGGTTTCAAAATCTCCGAAGTCTTATCATGCGAGCGGCGATAGTTATTGTACTCTCAAAGCGAGTTCTACTTTTCATCAAATATTTTTCCCTCCTTTGTTCTACCTCGGGATTTTGTATTTCGGATGCTATAGACCACATAGTTCACAAGTCTCGAACAATGAAACGGCGAAATCATTTTAAAATTTTACCCAGGTCAGTAACGAGAGTAAAATTTTCCCAAGTCATGGTTAAACATCATCGGGTTTTCATGTCTCGGCGTTTACTAAATCCAAAAGTCTTACTGTCGTAACCCCAATAGCCGAAACCACGAATTTCTTGTTTTAGTAACCCGTGTCAAGGTTAAAGGTAAAATCTTAGCCGTGGTCAAGTTCTGTCGAAAATTCACAACTCGGCGTGTTCTCTCTTAAAAAGCTACATTGTTAAAGCCCCGAGTCACAAAGTTGCGATAAAGATATGAACATAATTAATTAAACAGTTAATCCGATTTTATCCTCCCTTTTAATTAAAACAATTCATCGTGATCTCGCAATTTCGCAACTCGGCATGCAAACTTCTCGGAAGTTATACCTTCGAAGCTCCGAGTTGCGATATGGAAATATAAATAATTACGTAATTAATTAAGCGCCTAATCACAATCTCATTTTTATTAACCAAAGTCAATCATCGCAATTTTGGGTGTTAGAGGTTCGAAGGGTTAAAGCAAAAATTCCCGATACAACGAGTATCGAAAGATTAATTAACTTTGGTAAAACCAAATTAATTGAGCTAAACCAGTATCTCCCATGATTTGATGCATGCACAGTTTATGAGGCAGTATTAATTTTTCCTTACACCAACTGACATTTCAAACCACCAAAATTTATGACATTAATTAGAAACAAGGCGAATCAACAAATAAAGATTGGGTTTTTATTGCTAAATTTATTTTTAAGCGTGATTTGACCAATTTGTTCTTAAAAAGTACCTAGTTTTCGAATATATAGAGTTGTTATTCATTATTACAAATTAATTTCTATATTACGCAGAGCACACTTTCTCAGCAAGCTAATTTCTGTATGTATACGTATTTTTATCGCAGAAGAGCTAAAGCAGGATCTCTCGTCATGGCCCCGCGAAAAGTGTCTAAAGATAATGTTGAGGTTTCAGGACAAGGTTCGGACAACGACGCTGATACTTCACCTCTAAGTGTCAACTCTATCCTGAACTGGTCATTCGTTTCTAATGTGCTACAGGCCGAATTAGTGGATTATTCTGATGATTCCAGTGACAATGAAAAAGACGACATAACCACCAAATAAAAGATTGTCATTCAATCGGGAATGCATAAAGTAGCGGCTAGGCCACGAATGCTCCCTTACTACGATATGCTCTGGTGGGCATTAGACCATGTGGACATACCAACCAGAACCATCATCAATGAGCAGAAGGTCACCATCAGGACTTTCAGACCTAAACAACTGCAAGCTATGTAAAAGTTTCCCACCGTGTCTGACCTTACATATGATGCCAAATTCTTGGATAAGTTCAAAAAGAAGAAATGTGTGCAGTTTGACAAGACTATGTCCATCTTAATCAGAGATTGGGTTTCGCACCCTGCGAAGTTCAGGGCAGACAGTAATGGTATATATTCAATAGCTTCCTTGGAACCACAATTCAAGTATATAGCTATGATGACCTGTAGATTATACGGGAGAGAGGACACCTCACATTTATTTCTTCAATGGGTGCCTCTAATATATCAAGTCGACAAAGGCTGTTACTTCGACTGGGTGAAAATGTTGTCTGATAGCTTGATCAGTCGAGTTACAGAGTATCGGGTGCAGAAAGAGAGCGGAAATATTTCTTCATTTTTTATGTCCACATACATTATGGATGCCATGTGCTTTCTAACACCCTTTCCCTTAATGAGCTGGAGTTGGACTCCAGCAGAGGCCGAGCCCATCCACATCTATCATTCGAAATTGTGGGAAAACAAAGCAGCTTTCGTATATTAAATCTTTAACTGGGTAATGGTACCACTGCATGTCACTATTTTCAGCCACCCGCCACCAAGGATCTCAGAAAATATAGTAATTTATTTGACCAGTATAGTTGACTGGTATGTAGAAGCCAAATTCTCATATCTCAGAGTTTTTGGGGCTTATATTCCCCCGCATGCATTGCCATTATTCATCCCCGACAAGTTGGCCTATCGTGAGGTTGCTAGACAAATAGTAATCGGAGGCATAAGAAAAGAGATTAAGGGATAATCAAAGAATGTATGGCCACCTTTTCCTATTCATTTAAATTCATATTCTTTGTTAGAATTCGGGCATGCTAAAGCTGAGGCAGCAGCCCTGGAAGACCTAAAATTGGTCCTTATTGAATTCAAGAAGCACGATCCACAAAGGGTCATGAGTAATCAATTGGCCAGTTGCAGACTCAAGAGATTCGAGCACGAAAATTCACCCTCGTATGACATTTTCCGAGGCGCAAGATCTTATGCTGAGATTTTATCTTGGATACAAACCCTGGCACCTGAAGAGAGGGCCAATGTTATGAAATTCCAAGAACATCGACGCAGTTGTCTTCCTGCTGTATTACGGGGTGAGAATCCAAGTACAGCGGAGGTGAAACAAAAAGATGCCAAAGGCTCCAAAGATGTGACACCCAGTCAAGAAAAACACCAGGACGGGGAAGAGAAAACTAAGAGTCCAAAAGCAGAGATAAAGACTCCCGACCCGCCGAAAAATCAAACTCCGGTTACTACTCCGGGGAAATCAGCTAAGCAAATCGGAGATCCTATTGCATCCATTACTCCCTTGCAGTCTACTCAGGGAAATATTGACATAGGGTGGATTGTAAATGAAGAAATGAGGCCTATAAGGGTGGAAGAGCTCCCTCCAAATGAGTTCTTCTTTGATAAGAAGAGAAAGGTAGTGGTAAAGAGAGAATTCTACCAGGAAGGAGAATCGACAACCAAGAAATACAAAGTATTGACTGATGGGAAAGACAAGACGAATGAACAGTTCACGACAGAAATAGCTGGGACACTAGGGGCATATGCCACAACGAATCAATTTTCAGTCAGGGTTTTGAAAAACTAGCTGAAATGAAAAAATCGCCTCATCAAAACCCTAGAATCCAAACTAGCCACAGTAGCAGAGGTTGCCAAGGACCAAGCGAGTGTAGGGATAGAGCAAGCAAGGTTGGCCAATAAAAGTGAGATAGAGCTACTCAAGACTAAGCTCAAACAAGCAGATTTGGTGGTTCGAAATGGTCAGATACAAGTGGGCCAGCAAAAAGACTTGATCGAATAGCTACAAGCTAGAGTGGAAATCATCGAAAGTAAAGTTATAAAAATCAGGATGTTCCAGTCCCAGGCGATGGAGATTCGAAGCAGAGTTTCTGTGGCCCAGCGAAATTTACTCACCAAGGTAGAGGTGATTTGGGACAACTGCTTATTGGTTAATCAAGTTTTGGAAAATTTATCTGTTAGAGAAAGAGAAGCTGGAGTAGCACGGGTTGCTTTTCAAGAGGCTGTGATAGCTACAAACAACAGGGAATCAGAAAGTACTCCCAGGTTTCCCATTTCAGAGCAGACCAAAAGAAATACTCTATTAAAAGAATGGGAGCACAACATCTCAGAAGGTAAGT
>JASDQU011102894.1:7333-26501 GCA_032191745.1 Picea mariana
AGGGGGGGACAACTTGTACCACGACGGGTGCCGAAAAGTTAGTGATCGAAGAATTGGCTAGCCCGAGAGCTTCCGCTCCAAGTTCAGAAACAAAATTCTCCTCTATATTTGAGTGTTCTCCTCTTGGGGATGGCTCGAGTACAGTTTCCTATGGCTCGATCGCCTCAAATGACCCTTGTTGGTCAAGTATTTGTTGTAACGGTGGTGGTGGTTTCTCTAATGCAACCGACGGTAGTCCAAAAGCCTTTGCAACCGACGGAGCTCTTGATATTCCACTTTGTGAGAAGATCAAAGACACAGTAAGGATTTTACTAACATTGAAAACCAACACACACTAGAAAAGTTCCTACAAGATAAAACAGGAAAAACAATAATTGGTTGGAAGAACAATTATATCAACCAACACTAGAGCAACTTACTGGTGCAAGTCAAAAGCGAACACGGAAGCACCCTCCGGGTATACTTTTCAAAGCATGGCCTGATGTCTTCCCTAGGTACCATGGTATACCCCTACAGTCACCTATGTAAGTCCCTAAAATAAAGCCAACTAGGTTGTCAGCTCACAAACAGTCACTAGGCGGGTACAGTCGATAGTCGGGTGGACCACAATGAGCAGGGTATCAAGCCTGAAGCCTATCGAGGGTATCAAAATCAAGTGTTTATAAAGACAACTGAGGGCCTCGAACAGATTCTATATCCACGAAGCTCCATGGCAAATGTGACCGACAAAATCCCAAGACAAGTACTCTATATGCATTCCCCACTACGCTTGGTCTGACTTTAGAGGGGTTATCTCTGCTACCTTTCTGCACGCGACCTCGTGTGTATCCCTTGTGTTAGAGGGGGTTCCCAAATAACTTTCATGTTTACTGGAATTTTTACACTCCCTATCACTAACTCCAATGTTTTTTTTTTAATCCTTGAAGAGTTTCCTCTCCAACCTAAATCAAGGTTCTAGCCTAAACTAGTTGATGGACCCTACAAACATAAATTATAGTAAATTTTAATTTAGCATTAATTTTAAGTGTCTTGTTTTAAGTCAATGAAGAGGCAATGAAACTAGTGGTGTGTTTTAAGAGATGAAAGAGAAGAGCATTACATGAAACTTAAAGAAAAAACTACTTCTTTTGACAAAAAAAGATTTGCAATTTTTAACTCTTTAACCAACTTTTCGTAACTATTTTTTCTAAGATATTTTAAAGGAAAACCAAGAAACAATATTTTTATCGACTATGATCTACTTAAATTTCTAAGCATTCAGTAAAGAACTTAAGAAAATCACTCTTTTTCCTAACAAGCAATATAATCAACCTAACTACTTAACCAAACTAAGAAATGAAATCTTTTTTTTTTTTTTAAAGCTTCAAACAAGAAACTTGAAAATGAATTATTTTTCCTTTTATTTAAAGCAAGCAAAAGGGAAAAAGTGAAGACAAGACAAGACCAAGAACTGACTTCTGGCTCACTGTGGATCACAGGGAGTCATTGGCGATACCAAACAGGTTTATCAAAAAAGACTCACAGACTCGTCTAAAACCCTTTCAAAGAAAACACAAGAAATATTTAAAATATAAGCAAATTGATGTCAAACCCAGGCTAAAGACTATAACAACAGAAACCAGAACTTAATCAAGAAACTCCTGAGAAGTATGACTTCAGTCAGGGAAGAGGTTGACCGCTTCTTCTTTGAAAAAATAAATTTTTGACACAGGCACGCTACTAACACTTAAGAAGCCTGCGTATGTACATGGGTTATCTAAAGGTAGGGTGCGTATTTACGTGTGCAGACCCACTACAAGCTGCGTACACATCTGTAACTTCTCAAAAAATAAAACTAACAGGTAGACTGACAAGGCAAGGAGTACTAGTATGGCATACCATAATCCCTTAAAGACTCATAAACTTACAGAAAACTCAAAAAGGTAATCAAACCAATTAAAACACAAAAAAATATCCCCTAAAACCCTAGAGGTTTCCCCAATATGGTCGCCAGTTCTTCTATAGTGGGAAAAACCCCCTATGGACTACACTAGGGTTCAACATGTAAGCAAATCTAACCATCTAAAAGTCTCCTACTCTTTAGAATACCTCGAATATACCCCACATTCATACAAGAAATACAAAGTAAAAAGATCTGGTAACTCTACCTTTAACTCCACGTTCGGTGTCAATCCTTTCGTGTTCAATTTCTCCTCGACTACAAATCTCCTCCCAAGGATGACCTGCATTCACAAACAGAAAAACAAGGAACTATGAACATGCATCTCATATATGAATTAGTGGGTTATATGTTAGCATAAAACATAAATCAAACATAAAGATTGAACACATCATATTCGAGATAGAAAAAGTATTCCTTTTATTGATATCACAAAGTTTACTTATAATGAGATCGACGACTGCTCCTCAAACCTGGTTCGGGATCCTCTTCACCAAGCTCCAACTGCGCTTCCACGTATCTTTCTCCTCTCACACTTCTTCTAAGGAAATGGCATAGGCTTATAATGGAGGAAAAAGGGAAAGAATGGGAATTCTAATGCAAAACTCACAAGGTAGCTGCAAATGCTTAGGGCAAGGAGGGGATGTGAAACGGGTAGAGTTTCATTGTTCTTATGCTTGTCTTTGGAATGATACCCCAACACCTCCTTTTATATGACAAAAGGATGGTTATTCGGTTGGGTGACAGGATATAGGCGGTCAATTGGTTGGGAAACTACCCAATAGCTCGTAATCTCAACGAATTTCTTGCAACTTTTTAATTTTTGCAACATTTGTGGGTATACGAGGGATGTAATGGTGCAACTAGCATACGTATGTGAGTTGTAGTGGTGCATCAAGCATGTGTATGCGGGCAGTAGTGGTGCAGGGCACATACATCTTCAAAAATAACATTTTTAAGAAGAGCTTCTCAGTGATGGCTTGAAAAAAAATAGCAAGTAAGAGGGCATGATGTCAGGTATGCATGTATGGTGCAATTTAGGGTTATAACAACTATGTCAGGTGGAAAAACCTGAGTGATATCTTCTGGAAGCTCAGGAATGACCTGGAGGAAATATCAACAATAGTTGCAATAGTGGATTTGGCTTGTACCTACAACTTCTTCTCAATTGCTTTGGTTGTAGTGGCTTCACTGATAGCCTCACGTAAGGATTTTATTTGTTGTGTGAAGGATAGATTGGCATGCTCGGTTGTTGTGATCCTTTGTTCCAGTTGGTCCATGGAATCCTGTATAAGGTGTATAATATGTGGTGTATCCCATGTGTATAGTTATCGAATGGTGGAAATGGAATCCAAAGGTTGCCACGAAGAAAACGAATTACCAAATGCGATAGAACACTTAAAAAAGATGGGGGTACTAGCACCCTCTAGGATTAGTGAGTGCATTCTGAGGATTTGTGCAATGTTTTTGGTGACTTCTAGTGGAATTGTTGTAATCACCTATGTTTTATCCAAGTAGAGATCCAATAAATCTCTCCATTGTTGAGGGTCTTGTAGCAAAGGTATAATCGTTTCCTTGATAGAGGTAGTGCTCTACGCTAACTAAGTATCATCCTAGGCATATAGATGATCCTTTGGAGGGTCCTCATCCATAGAAATATGGGTTTTGGGCCCTATATCAGGTTTTGGGTGAGAGACTATCTTGAGATTCAATTTCTAGGGGAATATAACTTACGAGATTTGAGGAGAAGTGGAAGGGATTGGACGAGTAGTTGTGAAGGAGTTAGAAGTAGGGTATAGAAAAATTGTGTCAAATTGGTGATGGAATCGAGATACTGGAGGTGTGTGCGAGATGGTGGTGTTCCCACCATTCAATGGAGTGGTGGATTCCTTAATGATAGTGGTATACGGGAGTGACATTGGAGGGTCATCAATAATTTGGATGATGGTGGGCGTGGAGGGTGAAGTGAAGGGGGTAGACAGTTGAGTGTGTGTCCAAGGTGTGGTGGTATGCAATTGAGGGGGGTTGGTATGAAATGGAAGTAGAGTGGTATGGTATTTAGGTGAAATGAAGGAAAGGGTGGTGGAATCATTGATGAAAGTATCATCTGGGGATTGGGATGGGGATTTGGTACATAACTTCTTCTGAGGAAAAATCGAAGTCAGGACCTCCCAGAATTACTTAACTGAGATCCTGACATCATCAAGAATGGATGGAAACATAATATGAACTATGTCACTCAAAAAATCTTCTTCTTCACCTTCATCGACCTCTTCCTTTGAGTTGGATGGATGTCGAGTTCTCTTACTTGTGCTAGGGCCTGTATCCGATGTCTCCACTAGAAGTGACCTTTGGGAAATTGAGAGCATCGCATAGGAGACACCAATATTATTCTTTTCGACAGTGACCCCAGGCCACAAGGTGACTTCATCCAAGTAAAACAGTAGTGGCCTCATGTGAAAAAGAGACATGGACACCCCTAGAGGCCTCACAAATGTGTGATCATGGTCCATATTGAACTAGATATTGTGGGTTTGATAATTAAGTAGCACATGTGGGATCCATGGATGCTAGGTTGTGGTAATTAGATCATCATACCATTGTGAAAAGGAGTCATTGTGAGCAGTCTCATTGGTGGATGTCGGGCAAAAATTCCATGGGTCAAAAATATTGGCAATACGATTGTCGACATTTTTCACAATACTGCTCCCCCTCAATGACTTCCACTTCCACATGGAGAAGGAGATGAGAAAGTAGTCATAGATGAAATTTATACTCGTTAATGCACATCCACACAAGCCTATAATAACTCAGTGAGAAGGTATTTGCACCATTTTATAGGTGTTCCATTCATACTAATTCCACCATTGTGATGGTGTCCAGAGTACACTCACCCTTCATGTACTTGTGAATTAGCTTCCCTACAATCAGGTAGCAGGCCATGCAGACCTGTTGATCATTAATCAGTGTAACGTGTGCTCCTCGATCTCTGGGGAATGTACCATATTTTTCATAGAGGATCAATTCTCCCTTCTTCTTACCATGCTTCCCATAGTTTTGGAAGACTTCGGTGACATCCTGGCCCTACATGGACAACTCGATGAGCATATGGATGTCCCCGACATGGATTGAGTAGACCTGGTCTAACCAGAGGGTATTGTTGTGCACTATGTTGATCATAAATTTGGTGTAGTGTACAATGTCTCCAGTAGTACAAAAAATAGGAAAATTACTGAGATACAACAAAGTGGAATCCCACGGAGGAATGTATTCATGCTTCCACTGTCACTGGAATTGTTTTTTGGGAAATGTAATGCAATCCATGAAAGAATTGGTATCCATGTGTGGGAATTCTACAATGTCAGTAAAATCAAGGTCAACAAACCTAGTTTGTTCAACCTTCCCATGGATATCACCTTGTACAATGACCCATGGATCAATGAACTGCGTTGGAACAATGGTTTTGAGAGCCCCTCAACTAGCTATGCGAGCCATTACAACATACTTTTGAAGGTAAAAAAATTGAATAAGGGGATGGGGCTGTGAACACAAGTGTACAGATCGCTCAAGAGGCTCCAGGACTGAGTCTACAACAAGTGTGATGGTAAAACAAAAGATGAATCCATCGGCCAAAGGCATGTTTATAAGAAATATGCAGAAGGTGAGGTGAAAACCATACATTGAATGCTACAGGGTGAAAAGAGTGGATATTAACATTGACTAAATCTCTCGAACATGAAAACATCCATGATGTGATTGGGGAAACTAAAATCATAAACAAAAATTTGGTAATGGGACAACATATCAACTCAGGAAATTAATGATAAGGAGAGTGGCTAACCAAAAAAAGGAAGAACAATTGTCAATATTTAATTTACTATGACATGCAGAGATGTGAAGATGCATAAAAAGGTACTAACAACTTTTAACAACCCACATGATGACACAAGGGAAGAAAATTCAAACTTTCGAAACATTCAGTATGATATGATGCGATTGAGACTTCCCTGACCACAAAGGTGATATTCGAGCTTGACGATGTGGAAAGAACTACTAGACTTCCAAGAACAGTGACAGCTGGACACGTCACCATTTTATTGACGAAAATGAAAAACAAAGAGAGAATTGGAAAACAAAGACGGAAATAGAAATCCTACCTATATAACACACTCCCAAATATAGGAGCATACCATAACCTTATTTATAAGGCCAAAAGGTAGGGATTGAGGTGTGTGCCATTCACCCATCCAGTTCAAACGATTCCATCAAGTTGTGCTAATTTGATAGCTCCAAAGTCATGAACTTTTGCAACTATGAAAGGACCAAGCTAATGCATTTGGGGCTTTCCCAGATGTTTTTGATACTTGTTATCAAATAATAGAACAAGGTCACCTTACGCAAACAATTTACGCTTTATATGTCGATCGTGTCAGGATTTTTTCCAGGATTTCTCCAAATTATGATGAAAATCTTCTAAGAATATAGATTCCTCAAGTTTCATCAGTTCCTCAACCCGCTCAACAAGTGAGTCATCATCTATCATTGTTGGCTCTATTCTGTGTGTGGGTTGTAATGCTTAAGTTTTGGGTTATCTAAGACCAACAAAACCCACCAAAAACTGGCACTTTCGGCATCACCTGCTTTTGCAGATGAAGTCTCACCCGAGGTATCTATGGGGACTGCAAGAACCAGGGTTATGCAGTGGTAAGGGAATGGGAGGTCAACAGTCGATTCATTCTTCCTTAGTATGTCATGCACATAATTTGGTTTTGTCATGTTATTAACTTACCCATAGTTTATATTTTCTATACTTATCATATCCTAGTTTACTGTATAGATTTTTTATGGTCACAATCATGAATCATTGCACCATTCTTGGCTATCAAATGAAGCTATTCTACAAGGGATGCAAATAGTATTCATAATAAAACACATAAACATAGACAACATAGGATTCCATAACATATCTCTATCATTCCTTTATTCATCCTTCTCAACCTTTGGTTGTTACATTCAATAGCTTTGGATTCATTATCAATGAGACTCTAACATAAACTAATATATCATAATCAAACTTCATCAGAATAATACCTAGATGAACCAACTGACTGAATCGAACCCATATTCTCCCAACACGTTACATACTTATATAAAAAACTAGGGCTAAGAACCCTAATCTAGTCATCCCAAAAATATCCCATTACAATGTGTGTCCAACTCAATTAACTGGTTTTTCGATGCCTTTCTTATGCATTTAGCCTTCATGTCTCTTTTTTGTTGTTCTTCTATTTCTAGGATGTCGGGTTGTCATTTTCCTGTTATGATTTATTTCCTTGCTTTATTCTTGTAGCTTTATTCTTCAAGTTATGTGTTGTCTTCCTTTTTCACACCTTCCTCCTTCTCTGCACTTTTCCTGTTGGATGTGCCTCAACTGTGTGTTGTCTATATTTCCTTTTTCCTGCACGCACTTTTCATATACTTAGGATTTTTCTTCAAAACTTTATCAAAACTACTTTCAAGACTACCTGTCCAACAGGCCCCCAACACTCACCTGTGGCTCGTCCCAAGCCACTCAAGACTTTTTATTTCTCTTCCATGCCAAGATGAAGTTTTGAGAGGTCACCTTTTCCCACTCTACCTCTTTGATGATTTCAACCTCTATTTCTATAATCTCATCTGCTCCTTGCACGGTCAATTTTTTGAGTTTTCCCTCTGCTTCCATCACTTCTTTCTTGACCCAACCCTACACCATATCCAACTCTTCAATTACTTGCATTTCCTCTTCTTGCAATGGTCCCAGTCTCTATTGCAGGATATTTTTTTGATCCCTTGTTTTCTCCACTTCTACCTGTGCATGTCATTGATCCAAAATGGTTGACATGTGTTCTACTGGTGGTAGATTAGCAACCCTTTCTACTACCTGTTGTTCATGTTCTTTCATCGCTCTTGGCTTGGACTCTATGTCCTTCATCTTTGGGTCTTCTATCTACTCTTTCCACACCTACGTGTTCTCCTTACAAGGATTCATGCATTCACCCTCAATATTCTTGATGTTAGCAAATGTTGTGGTTTCCATTCTCGTTCTTCCTTCATGAATCTATGGTGGAGATCCTAGCATGCTCCTTATCTTGAAATATTATATCTATGATCGAACACCCTTAATAAATTCATTGATTGTCCACACTTCTTCCTCCATAGTTTCTTCGAATAATAGGGGAACTTATGGAATTGATTTATACGACTTTTGGACTACTGCTTGGGTCTTCTTTGCCATGCTCCTGGCTTCATCCCTTTTATGGAAAAAATTCCTGGACTTCTCCTCTTGTTCATTTATGATTATTTGCAATAAGACTTAGATTTTTTTCCTTCTCCCTCTTGAAGGCCTCTTCCCTCCTAAGAGCAGGCTAAGTCTGGACAATGGCATCAGGGGTCGTGTTTCCCATGGCAAAAGTATCGCTTCTACCAGGAGAAATAATTTTTTTAAACCCCCTCTTCCTGTAATCATATTCTTTGTCTATAATCCATTGGGATTTCTTAAGCCTGATACCATCCTCCTTTTGGCCTACATCCCTTGGTAGCTCCTTCAGGATCAGTTTGGGCGTCGTATACGAAGCCAATTTATAGGAAAATTCTCTTTCGGTGGGAACTTGATCTGATTCCTTGTTATTTACTTTAATGAAGCATTCATAACCCCCGAACATGTTACCGAGTCTATTGAAATATGCATACAAATTTACATTGGAAGTGATGTGAGCTCCTTCATTCGATATGCTCTCAAAGTCAGAGTGTTTCTCCCTATCCAACTTTGGAAACGGTTTTTCATCAGTAATGTCATGATCCACAAACTTGAGGCTGACAATATTGCCAATCATATTTCCTTCCCTACTCATCCCAGGGGGAACTGGTGGTACTTCTAGCGGATATTTTCACATTCGTCTTGGGTGACAAGTTCTTGAACTTTCCCTATGTGTGTTCTATGGAAGCTATATCTCTACTCTTTTCACAAGTTCTCTCCTCTTATCTCACCTTTTCTCTCATTGGTATGGAATAATTATTTACAGTTAATGATCTTCTTATGTTTTTGTGCTTCTGTACTGACCATAACTTGTTCCATCCGTCATCATGTTTGTTGAGTTGTTCCATAATTGCATCTTGTTTACAAAATCCATCAAGTGATGTATCCCTCATACTGTCGATCTGTCAATATTTATGGCATATTTTCCAATTTAAGACTTATATGGCACTTTTATGACCTATCAAGCCCACTGTGGAACCATCATTTCCTTACTTTAATTATTTTAACGATATTTTCATTTCCCACTATCTTGTCTCCAAGTTTGGATCAATGCAATGCTAGTGTGTGATGACAATTCATTCTTTGCACCTTTTTATTTATTTATTTTTATTTTTTTAATTTTTCGTTATGATACAACTATTATCAGACATGTGTTTTGGCGTAGCCCAAATTACTGCGCAGCTTGTTGGTTGTCTCTATATATTTTCAACCGACTCCCATTCACCATTCCTTCAAAGACATCTCCATTTAAGGTTTCCAACCGCATATCACCTGTCTCTGTGAGTTGTTGAATAACATAAGGTCCTATCTAGTGCATTCGAAATTTCCCTGGATGCTACATATACTTTTTGTCATAGAGTAGTACCAAATCTCCAACTTGAAACTTCTTATGTTTAATGTGTCGATCATGCCAGGCCTTCTCTCTAGATTTCTGAACTTATTAATGGAATCCTGCAACAAACTGATCCTCCTCAAGTTGTACTAATTGTGCCAACCTCTCCTCCATTGTCCCAGTATTTGATAGCTCTATAATTGTTGCAATGCACAAGCTATGAAGAATAAACTCTATTGGCATTATTGCTTATTTCCCGTAAACCAACCTGATAGGGGTCCATCCTGTCAACTTTTTTCTTATAGTCCTGTAAGTCCATAATACTATAAGAACTTGTAAGTCCTAGTCATCTCTCTCTACATTGAACATATTTGTTAAGTAATTCTCCAAGATCTTATTAAAATATTCCATAGTTCCATTGGCATGAGGGTGATATGGGTTACTCTTTTGGTGATGAATACATAAATCCTCAATCAATGCTGCAATTGTATTGTGGTCTTCAGGGGCATTCTTCAATCCAAAGGGCATAACCATGTACTGATAACTTCCTCATTCTATCGAAAAAGTGGTCTTGTGTTGATTCTCCTGCGTGATTCTTATTTGATGGTACCCAGAGAATACATCTATAAAAGAGTATGTTTCCTAGCCTCCCACATTCTCCAATACCTCATCCGTGAATGGTGTTGGAAATGAGTCATGTAGGGATGCATCATTTAACTTCTTTAGATCTGCACAGATCCTAATTCCCCCTATCTTCTTTTCCTGCATTACCATCAAACTTATCCACTCAGATTATTCGACTGGTTTAATGATTCTTGCATCCAACGTCATATTTATTTCATCTTTTACCTTCTCCTTGTACCTTAGATTTATCCTGTAAGGCCTCCGGTGCATTGGCTTAGATCCTGGTTTTAGTGGGATCTTAATCTCGCCCAAGTCTCCTTCTATTCCCTTCATCTTTGAAAACATTGTTGGAAATAAGTCTTGGTATTCACTCAATAAGTCTGTAATCTTTTCAAATGTCTCTTCACTCTAATAGTCCCCTATCTGTGCGAACTTGGGATTCTTTGTTGTCCCAATGTTTACCTTCTGCGTTTTTATCAGCTAAGTATATGAAACGGATTCAAGCTCTAGTCCTTCTATGGATCATTCTCCTTCTGTTTTTGGTATCTGTACATTCATAGGATCATGTTCATCATACTCTTCCTTGGCGACATTATAGAATTCCAGCAGTTGACGAACAATTATATTTTTTCGGTGCTTGTTGCATATTGGTATCACCTCCATCATCTCTTCTTCCGAGAATATATTCTTCAGAATCTCCTATAGCACTGCATCTATGGATGGGGATTCATGTTGAAATGTAAATGTGATTTTGAACCTCTAGATGAGCTCTTCCCATTTTGTTGTCTCCCTGTGCATTTCCAATTCCAAGTACCATTTCTTCATAATTGTGCCCAACGTGTGTATAAATCTATGTGTCCACTCTGCCTCTGGTATTGAACCCCACAAAGCCCTGCACTGTTCCACGTGAACTGTTGGGTCACTCTTCCCTGTATATTTTGGCACAATGTTTTCTCCCTCAGTTCCAAACCTTATTTTTATTAGTATGTTCCATTGTATCCAGTTGTTCATTCCCTTTCTGTTTGCATCCCACCATATGTATGGAGTCACTTTTAATACCACATATATTGCTAACAACCTTTGTTGTTTGGGTACCTACAACTCAAGTGATTTTATAAAAATACTTATATTAGATCATTTGTTATACTTGTGCAGGTTACATTTCTCTGCTCCAATCCAATGCATAGATCGATTCATGCACGCACATCATCTAGTTGACACTTCATGCATTCTCTATTCCCAATTCTCTAGACTTTCTTCAGAATATGATGCACATGAATTGACACTTCACCAACTCAATGCACCATCTACTATCAGGTTGACATAATTCTCCATCCGTGCATGCCATTCCCTCTTACTGGTTATATGTATCTTTTTCCTTCTGATGGGTCTAAGGGTGTCGTAACCTTCAAATCAACAGCTTCAAATATCGTCTCCCTCCTCTTAAAGTTGATGATTTCTTGGTTATCAAAATCCCATTCCAGCCCCATTAGTGTTGGATATGGTTGAATGGCATCCAAAATCTCAGTAACTTCAAAGTCTGCCACATTGTCCACCCCATCTATGTTCATAGGTACTCCTATCATCCGACCAATTAGGACTATTTTATGTTGATTTTCTAATTTGAGTTGAATAGGAGACCACCCCACATCAATCCCATGTCTTCTTAGGTAACACATTCATGTCAGAACCTAATTCCAAAATAATATTATCCACATCATACTCTCCAATATGTGCACTGAATCATAACTCTGCATTGGTTCACTTCCTGTGCAGTACTTGATTTACCATCCTTTGTGTGTTTGGAGTTTCCCTTCCTCTTGTGTAGTGATAAATCATATTGTATAATGTACTTAGCGCATCCTCATCTTTGATTATCTCCACACAATTTCTCAATAATTATGTTAGCATTCTTACCTTCCCCGTTGGCTTCTCTGGCATTGTGTGATCTTCTTCATGAGGTGTTACGGATGTTGATGCTCCCTAATCCATTCTTAGTACTTATTTCCTTTCCTTCTAATATGTCTCTTTTTCTTCCTTAGGATCAAAGGATGGTATGGGTCATGCTGACTTTATTACCCATCGTTCCATATGCTTTCCTTCATTTGTCCTATCAGTCCCTTTTCTATCTCCTCCATGTGCAACCACAACTACTTTGGGCCCTTTAGTGCATCTTTCAACTGATATCATATGCACATTATGATTCACATTTTTATTCTAGTTTCCTCTATCCTGCCACTTTGCAACTAGTTGGGGATAGTCTTTTGTCGAATGATCCAGTGCTTTTCAATATGTGCATGTCATACATGGATTTTGGAAATTGCAGTCCAAGTATCCAGGTTGATTATAGTTGTAACATATAATCAATCCTCTTCCTCCTCTTCCAAATTTCCATCTACCTCATCCTACGCCAAATTTTCCTTTGTTCCCCTGATTGAAACCTCTCTGATTTTTGTATTATGGAACCCTCACTTCTGTTGTAGTATTTTAATGCTGGATCCTGTACATATCAAATGTTCACTCCCTCATAAAGTCGAATGCATGAAAATCCTTCTCCTCGTGTCCTATATATTTGCAAAAATTACAAAACAAGTTCTTTGGAATACTTTGGTACTTCTGCAGTAGTGGACACTTCGTTGGGTGATGACCCCATTTCTTACATATCTCGCAGTATCCTTCTTCCAGGAATGGATTCGGTGCTCCCATTTCCAAATATTGCATGAATGTTGGGCATTCATCTTTGTGATGGCCTTCATTCCAACATTTTGTACACCATACTTTCTCACGTTTCTTCTTTTCCTTTATTAGGTATGCCAATTGAATTGTCAATGTAGCCAATTGCATTTGAACTTATGTCATTCCGCCACAGTCTCCCACCGGAGATGACTCTAGTTTCATTGCAATTTCTAGTGCCTCAGGCTATGATGCAACCTTCTCCTAGATAAATGGCCTGCAAATGTGTGGTAGAATCCCTGCAATAAACCATTCTTGGTGTTGTTGATCTGGGATATGGAAAGTTAATATACCCATCACATCCTTAAATCTGTGATCAAAATTCCATACCGAATTTGTTTGTACTTTCTTGATTTCCTTCAATTCTATGATGTACTGCGACTCCGACTTTGGCTTCTTGAACTCCTTTAGTAGTGATTGCTTAATCTCTATTAATTCCATGGCCTATCCTCTAGGCATGGTGCTCTTTAAATTCATATCCCATAATAGTGGATGACCTCTAAATGTTGTTGTTAATTGCACAATATTCACAACTTCATCTTGTACATTCTTTGCGGCCCAAATCTCCTCACACATGAACACGAGTTGTTTTGGGTCCTCTGACCCAATTCCTTGGAACTCTGACAACCTACGATTATTATCCACCTCATCCATGTGGTTCAATTTAGTTCCTCCTCTTGGTGATGTTGGTTGACTCAGATTCTGACTCTACACACTACTCCCACTATTCTGACTTCTACTACTCGGTCCTCCTTGGCTAACTAAAATTTCTTTTGAAAAATATACAAACGTTACTTATGATTGTGATGACGCAAATGGGTTCATGGACTCAATGTAAGATTATGTCTGAGTAGGACTTGTTGTCTCTTCTATTATTGGAATGGAATGGAACTCCTCTTCTTCTCTCCCTAGGTATGGTACCTCCATGATTCAGATTAGTGTGCAAGGTTCTCTCCCCTCTAGCTCACTGCACGACTCCCTTCTCTCAGCCTAATTCTTTTTCCTATTGTACCTCCTCCCTCTGTGAAACTCTCCAAAATTGTATCCTTCCTTTGGTATATCTTTATATTGCATCCTCATTCCTCCCTTTCCTCTTTCATTCCTTCCTTCTCTCAAATGATCATCCTGTCATCCCCTAGTTCAACTATGTGTGTGAATCCATTAGCAGTCGGATTGCATCACCATCACATTTTTTTCCCACAATAGCATCTTTATCCACGTATTTAATGATTTCAAGGACCTCGCACGTAGATATTTGAAAAAGTCCCTTTCTGCGACACTGTATGATTGAATACAATCTATGACAAACTCTGTAACATAACCACCTAGTACGCTATCCAACCAAAAATCAATTGATCGAGTAGTTGGGTTACTTAAATAATTCATTTGTCTTACCAATTAGAGAGTCTAGTTTATTGGCATAGAAGTGTTGAACCTTCCAGTTTTATCCACCAATATTTCTATCCACTCTATCAGAATAACCATAAATTCACCAAATAACATTTCATGTATATCTGTGAACACATAGTTTTGAAACCATTGCTTGTCAGTCATCCGAAGTTTTTTTTCTCTTGTCGTGCAAATTGTCATTCCTTCCTTTCTAGCCATTCTGATATCTCCTTCTTATTTGGCCTCCAAAACACCCCCTTAATCGCAAAGTGTCGGTCTGAACAACGAAACCATTTGTTGGAACTATTCTATGAGTGGGTTGTAAGAACCAAGGTTTAGGTTATATAACACCAACAAAACCCACGAGACATTGGCCCTTTCGAGATCACTTGCTTGTGCAGATGAAGTATCACTCGAGGTATCCATGGGGACTATAAGAGCCAGGCTTCTGTAGTGGTAAGGGAATGGGAGTCAAATAGTTGGTTCATTCTTCCTTAGTATGTCATGCGCATAATTCAATTTTGTATTGTTATTAACTTACCTATGGTTCATATTTCTATACTTATCATATTCAAGTTTACTGTAGATTTTTTTACTATCATAATCATGAATCATTGCACCATTATTGACTATCAAATGAAGCTATTCTACGAGGAATGTAAATAGTATTCATAATCAAACACAAAAACATAGACAATACAATATTCTCTAACATATCTCTATCATTCCTTTATTCATCTTTCTCAACCTTCAATTGTTACATTCAATAGCTATGGAATCAGTATCAATCATACTGTAACATAAACTAATATATCAGAATCAAACTTCATAAGAATAATACCTAGTTGAATGAATTGAATGAACCAAACCCCTAATCTCCCAACCTGTTACATATTTATATCAAAATCTAGGGCTAAAAACCCTAATCGATTCATCCCAAAAATATCCCTTTACAATGCATGTCCAGCTCAGATAATTGGTTGTTAGATGCCTTTCTTTTTCTTTTCAACCTTCATGCCACTTATTTGTTGTTCTCCTATTTCTGGGATGTTGGGTTGTCATTTTACCATTATTCTTTATTTCCTTGCTTTATTCTTATAGCTTTATTCTTCAATATAAATGTTGTCTTCCTTTTGTACACTTTCCTCCTTCTTTGCACTTTTCCTGTTGGATGTGCATCATCTGTGCAATGTCTAGCTTTCCTTTGTCCTCCTCACACTTTTCACATACTTAGGATTTTTCCTCAAAACTTTATCAAAACTGCTTTCAAGACTGCTTTTCCAACAATCATATTAGTAGCTTGCGCAATGAATAAACTTGGGGTGACAAACTCAGCTGGAACAACTACTTCCCTACCATATACTGGTTAAAAATGAGTATACTTATGTAATCACTTTGTGGTAGTCTTGTATGCCCATAACATAGCTAGAACTCACTCATCCCTGTGATCTTAATTTGCGCAATAGAATTTAGTCATCCCCATCTCCAATATTTTATTAAATGCTTCCACTGTTCCATTATCCTGGGGATGATAGGGACTTCTCTTATGCTGTTGAATCAGAGATTCTCTTGTAAGGGTCATGATAGTCTCACTTAGAAAGTCGACTCCTTGATCATTGGTCAATATCTTATGACAACTAAACCTAGTAATAACATTCTTAAAAATAAATTGTGATGCACTGGCTACAGAGAAATCTCGAACAACCTTCTCTTCATCCCATCAGGTCAGGCAATCATTTGTGGTAATTATGTGTCTTTCCTTTGAATGCTTACTAGGGGGATTTATCGGACCAATGAAATCGACATCCCATTTTTCAAAGGCTTGTAGTGCTCAGACAAGGTGTAGTAGTAAATCAT
This sequence comes from Picea mariana, assembly GCA_032191745.1. Classification (NCBI taxonomy): domain Eukaryota; kingdom Viridiplantae; phylum Streptophyta; class Pinopsida; order Pinales; family Pinaceae; genus Picea; species Picea mariana. The sequence continues at coordinate 23,504 of JASDQU011102894.1, forward strand.
CACAATGGGATGGCTTTCCCACTCTCTGACATACTTCACAAGATTGATCATATTCCTTAGCATATTTAGATAATGTAGGCCACCATAGTCCTAGCTGTAAGATATTTGTATCAGTTTCCTTTCTGCCATCATGTCCTCCCTCAACTCCACTATGACATTACCATAAAGTATTAGGTATTTCATGGTCTAGCATGCAATGTATCAAGATGTCATTCAATCCTAAATTATACAATTGGAAAACAATCAGTTGATGGTCTGCTGCACAAACCACTAGGTGCCTATTCTAGGTCATGGAATATCCTTCCAGCATAGTACTGGTAGTTAGGAATAGGTAAATTTCTGACATCTAATCAAGAATAGTCTCGATATGGAATAGGTCTTCATCTGAGAGCTATTCGTTTACAGGTCCACTACTTTCTATCAACTATAATATCAAAAACTTATCTAGCCCCATATTTAGTATACCAGGCTTGACAATGACTTGAAAAGAGAACTCCTTGAATAACAAAAACCATATGAAAATTCAACCTTGTAACACAGGTTTGTTAACCAGATACTTCAAAGAAGACTAATCGGTAAAAAAATTGAAAGGGATACCTAACAAATAATATCTAAACTTTTGTAAAGCATAAACCATTGCCAAACCTTCCCTTTCAGTTGCAGTATAGTTTTTCTCATCTTGGAAAAGATTTCTACTGGAAAAGTAGACAATATGATTGAGATTTCCATCACCTGGTTGTGCTTTAATAGCACCCAATGCAATTGCAGAGGCATCAATGTGAAAGTGAAACTCGGTTTGCTAGTTAGGATAAGTTAAAATAGGTGCAATACTTAAGTTCTCTTTGAGCAGGTCAAATTCTTTATCATAGCTCTGAGTCCAATGAAATTCTTCATATTTGTTTAGTAGTTTCTCCAAAGGTGCGATTATACTTGTGTGATTCCTAATAAACCTACGATAGTACCCAATATGTCCCAAAGTAGTCCTAAAATTTTGTAGGAACGACTAACACTCCTTCACTACAAACTATATGTTCTAGCAAATTCCCAAAAGGTACAGAAAAATACATTTTCTCAGTTTAAGAGAAATGTGTAGTTGTCTGCAATGGTCCAACATCAACCATAATAGCCCAATGTGTTCCTTGAGTAACATATACACAGTCTAATAATCTAGGTAGACCTCAAGAAACTTATGAATGAAATTGTGGAATGTTGCAATAACTATCTGAGAGAACACTACTAGGGAATTCTTGAGCCCAAAAGGCATAACATTATAGAAAAATTATCCCCACTCGGTACTGAAAGTAGTATTTTTCTTGTCTTCTTTGGCGATTTGAGCCTAGTGGTATCCAAAAAAAACATTTGTAAAGCAATATGGTTAATTTCCCTCCACTTGATCCAGTACCTCATCGCTAAAGGGGGTAGGAAAGGGGTCATGTACACAAGTAGTGTTCAAGAGTCTATAGCCCAAACAATCTTGTATATCCTTTGTACTTTTCTTGTTTTCTATGACGATAGGAATGATCCAGTTATCCTTATCAATAGGGAAAATCATCCCAGTTGTCAACATCCTACCAATCTCCTTCTTCACATTCTCTTTGACTCTAGGGTTCAAAAGGTATGTCCCATAATTAATTTGTCTTGATTCGTGCTTTAACTCTATCCTCGTCTCCCCCAAATATCCCTTAATACCTTTTAGTTATGAGAAGTTTGTATGGAATAGGTCCTCATATTCTCACAACAGAGCCTATATCTATGTCAGGGTCTATTCGTCCCAGTAATCCCCTATGGAACATTGTAGCTTAGGGTGGTCTTCACTCCCTATGTTTATTTTTTTAAAATTTAGGGTTTGGGAATAAGAACCATTAACATCATACATCTTAGTGTCATGCATAGCTCTAGTTCCTTCTGATTCTTTAAATGTCAAATTCCTAATATATTCTAGGCTTTTAGGGTCTCTTGGGTCTTCCTCAATTTTACTACAAGTCATAGTTATTTTGTCAAGGGATGGGTAAAGGATATGATGAAGGAGGTATTCATGTTTAGAATAGATTTTGTGAGAATGTATAAGATTAAATTCATTAGTAAAAATAATTTTCTTAAACTGTTGCAAAGATAAAGTTATTTCAAGGGAATTACCTGAGAATAAAAACTCATGGAAGAATTGGCTTTGAAGGACTTCCCAACAACTGGTTTTATTTTGAGTCTCCTCATGCACATAACAAGAAGTTGGAATTTGTCTCAAAGAGTGAACAAATTGATGCACCCAAAATTGAGGAGGAAGTTTCACAACTACCCAGAACTGAATACAATGTGCAAGATGCTCCCTTGGATTTAAAAACCCATCATATACTACCAAAGTTGAGGTCTGACTATTTGGCTCCCGATCTTTATTCAGTTGAGTAGCTAGTGAAGGGGGAATAAAGAGATATTGAATTACATGATTTACATAGTCCCAGGAAGATAAATTACCCCTGTGGGTGGCCCACCATATATTCAAAGAGGATCTTAACGCAGCATCAAGTACATGAATTATTTTCTATGGAAAAAATTTATCCTCTAGCTAAACAAGAAAGCTACGCAAATCTGAAGTGCCATCATAAACAGAGTATTTTCTAACATCTGATCCAATCCACTTGGAAACTATGATAGTTTTGAAATTCCTTGAGAATTTCTCATATATTCCTTGTTTCCAGTTTTCAAACACTACCTCTAAATCCTCTCCTGCAGGTTGAATACTCTGCCAACTTACTGAGCCATATGCATTCAGGTTAATATAGTTTGTCCACTTTCCTACAGTCCTAGTATATATATTTGTTGAATTTTATATGAGATGATATTATATATTGTATTTGATGTATGTAATTATATCATTACAATGATGAGTCTTCCATATATAGAGAGAATATGGTGACCATCCATGAAAGGATGCGTCCCTTGGATAATAAATAACTACACATTTATTATATATATATTTGTACTTTGTATTATAAATATAATG
>JASDQU011102894.1:27472-46935 GCA_032191745.1 Picea mariana
TGAGCTAGTGCCAAGCTCTTGGATGATGAGGTAGGTTCTAGATCTGCATTCTATGGCCTCAGATCTATCACTAAGACACTGGTATGGTTACATTATTGTCTTGATAGATGCTATTGTTTGATATGTTGTGAATGCTTAGGGAATTCTTGGTATGGCTTCTATGATGTGGCTCAATTTGGTTTATTTTATGGATGGAGTTAGCAACACTCTTTTGATTCAATAGTGACATGATTGCTATGGTATACTTGTTGTTTATACATGATTGAGATAGAATTCATATTGATTTGTTGTGGAGCATGAGCAAGATATTGGAGAGATTGGATGTATTGTGACTGGCTGTGGGTCAGTTTGGACAGTGGAAGACAGAAGAGTTTTGAGCATGTGAAGAAAAGAAAAACCCTAGTTGCTTAGAAGTAGACGCTTGTTGCATTATACACTGGTCACGTTCACACGTGGGCTGTAGTGAGCAAGAGCACGTTCACACGCGGGCTACACTACTGACAGGTCGCGTACCTTTTGATAGATTGGTATCTGTTAAGGATTGTTGCCTCATCTCAATTGATGATGAGGGTGTAAGATGAGTCTTGCATATAGAGTTGGTGCTCTTGTAGAGTTGTACTCTATTAAGTTGTTGCTGATAAACCCAAGGATTGTAGTCCGTAATAAAAAGAAAATTGTACATACATCTTGTGTTCTTTGTGTTCATTTTGATGATGAATAGTTGATGATATATTGCTGATATATGTTGTTGATATGTGCCTACATCTAACTGGTTATAAATGACAACAATGGATAATGAATAAATGTTGAATGTTAATTGATGAGTTTTAGTATAAGAGGGATGTTTTGGGAAAAAGAGCCCCACACTCATTCACCCCCCCTCTAAGTGTGGTAGGTGTGTCCAACACACCTCTGGTCTCCAATTATCCTTTTCAAGTCACATGATCAAGGATAAAGACCACACCTGGGTTATTCTTCTTAGCCAAGTCAGCATGGCCATCTTAGAATAATGCTCGATGCTAATACACAAAGAACAACAACACCCTAGTCCATTCACAACTAGCTTAATCAGCATGGATAATCTTGTGAGTGAATGTATCATCCTCCTTAGCCAATTTTAGCATGCCCCCTCTAGGATGATTTCTACCCGATGCTAATAGTTGGATAACATCAATGCCCTGGGCCATTCACCACTAGCCAAATCAGCATGGCTAATCTTGTGAGTGAATGTATCATTCTCTTCAGTGAAATCGGCATGAAGCATCTAGGATAATGTCTGCCCTATGAAACCACCTACAGAAACATAATCACCTCGATTATTTTCCACTCCTTGTCAAATAAGCATGACTAAGGAGAAAGACTATGCCTCGGCCATTCACCACTATCCAAATCAACATGCATAATCCTGTGAGTGAATGTATCATTCTCCTTTGTCAAATCAACATGACCCCTTTGGTAGGATGTCTTCTTGATTCTACTCACATTTGGATGTGTACTAGATATTAACAACTCCCTTCTGCATCATGTCTCGGATGAAGTCCTATAGGAAACTTTTGAATCTGCACTACTTCACGACTTACAATATTGGCTGCTATATACTTTGCCTCCGCTGCACTGAGTGCCACTGATGTCTGCTCCCTGCTCAACCATGATATCACAGTGATCCCATACTGAAACAACATCCATAATTACTCTTTCGACCCACTTCACTAAATGCCCTTTCAAAGTTTGTAGGCTCCCTCTGAAGCTTGACTCCCTCTGAGGCTATAGAGTCTTCAGAGTCATCTTCCCCCTCTGCATGTGTTGACCTCCTATTCTTCTTCATTACATGGATTTTCACAACTCTTTTTCTCTATATTATACTTCATGTTACTTCTTGCAACCATCATTATGGATCCTTCTCAGAGATATTACCTGTGACCTGCCCGGAACAAGAAACAAGAACAAAAAAACGCATCTCCTAGAGGAGATCAATTTATCTTGTGCACAACTATATATAGTGACCCTCCAAATGAAACGTCTTCTACTATGACCAACACACATCCATCATATACTCGATGTCATATGGATAACCATGTTGATTTTCTAGTGATAAATTAGACAAGCACAATTTTCCGCAAGTGGTAATTACTTCCAATGGTATACGATATTACTTTAGTAAACTCTAGAACATCACTAAGTAAATACACTTAGAAAATTTCAACTACTTAGAAAATTCAGTCTCTTCTTTAGATCACTTTCCACGTGTGAGAGAGAAAAAATATGTGTATCTATTGTTGTGTCTTTCAAGTTTCTTTTTATAGTAATATTAAATTGATCCAAAGAGACACGTCTCTTTGAAAATTAAATTGAAAATTAAATTAAATTTTCTTTCTTATAAATAGTTGGAGAATACCTCCCGTAACTATCCAAAGATTAATTTGGTTATAATCCATCTGAATAGTATTTGAATTTGTTAAATTGTTCCTCCATAATTCATGCGTTCTTTGCATAAATATAGGTAGAAGTAAATATGCAGTACATTCTTCATATTTAGGTAATTAGACATTTTTACTAGAAATTATTGCCCACCATAATTTATGGAATTCTTTCTATAATTTAGGTATGAGTAAAAATTAAATATTTTGTCCATAGAGATTTTAGCAACCCCATAAATTTAACACTCCCAACTCTTTACTCTACTCTCATTTTCCTGGGCCCTCCCGTGAGGAAGTCAAGCTTAGTCCCGCTCTAATACCATGTTGAATTTTTATATGAGATGATATGATATATTGCATATGATGTGTATGAGATTGATTTTGTATATGAGATTCTATGATGGATTCTATATGTTGTATGTGATTATATCATTACAATTATGAGTGTTCCATATATATAGAACATATGGTGACCATCCATGAAAGGATGCATCCCTTGGATAATAAATAACTACATATTTATTATATATATATATATTTATACTTTGTATTATAAATATCATTTCATAAATATATATATATGGAAGAATGTCTTCCCAATGTTTTTCAAACATCAACACTATATATATATATATATATATATATATGGAAGAATGTCTTCCCAATGTTTTTCAAACATCAACACTCCCTCTCAATGAGGGAGACATTGTACACCTCTAGCACCTCAAGTCTTCTATCCTTTGAAGACTACGCCTAGGCCATTCATCACTAGCCAAGTCATCATGGCTAATACTGTTATTGAATGTATCATCCTCCTCGACCAAGTCAGCATGGCCACTCTGGGAGAATGTCTTCCCGATGTTGTCCAAACATCAACAAGATTATCCAAGGAATTCTCTTCCATATTCTCCTCTACCAGGTCCACATATTGAGGATCTTGGTAGGGATCTAGTGGTTGGGTTAGTTTCATTCCATCTGCTTCAAATTTCATGATTTCATTTTTAAGATCTATAACAACAAGATTCTCATAAGCCCAACCGAAGCCTAATAGATCTGGGTATGGGACCTTCTCCCCCATGATTTCTATAACCTCGAAGTCAACCATTTTATTTGCTCCAGCTAAGTCCACTTCAACATTATGAAACCTACCAAAAGGATAGATACAATATTGATTGTCCATCCACAACTGAATAGGAGAATAGAAAATCTTGGGCTTACCCATGGCTTCCCAGGTTTTCTTCGGTATTATATTGACGTCAAATACCAAATCTAACATAACACTGCTAATATCGTAGTTGTCAATGTGAGTATCTAGTCTGAATTCCCTTCCAAATATTTGTTTCCTCCTCTATATTTATCTCTAGAATATTAGCAACAACCAACTCTTCTGGGTTCCCTTCAATCTCTAAAGTCCCCTTAAGCTTGTTCCACAACACCTTGGTGATTTGTTCGTCATCCAAAATATCAAAAAATAAGCAGAACCGCAACTCAATAGTTTGTTGGGGTCTCATTGTAGGATCCTTATATACCACCAAATTTTACATAAGTTTAGGTTTAAGCTCACATATTTAGTTTTCAGGCGTCGGTATTGTAGGATTGGAAATCCATCGAAATATCTTGACAACGTCCTTAAAGAACTATTTTTTCACAAGGGGTTCATATTTAACATCTTCTGGTATCACCTTATAGATACTGCTTTGAGTCAAGTTTCAACATTGGCGCTAGTCCTTGTTCCTCCTTGATTTATAATATTAATATTGGGTGCATTTTCTTCAGGGACAGGTCAAGGATCAAAATTTATCAAATTGGCACCTCACTACCTTGTGTGATCTTCCCACTTCGAAATCAACTCATGGAAATCCTCAGTCGCATGACTATTCTTTCTATAGTGGGAACACCAAGGATGTATCGGAAGAGGAAAATATCTAGCGAGATTTCCCTTCTCATCTCAATTGTAACACATGGTTGGTCCTCTCCCGTTGTTTTGGCCACCTATGAAACCTATGCCTCCTCAATTTCCTCCTCCAAAGCCTTGAGGATATTTGTTGAACCTGAATGTATATCGATCCAGTATGTCTGCAAGAGCATCCAGAGCGTGACACTATTTGCTGGTGTCAGTAGGTGACCCAAAAAATTCAAAGTAAACTGTGTTTAGGATAAGGGTGTATTTTTGTAGGATTGGAAAATTCCTTAGGGAATTCTTGTGACTTTTAGAAATTTCATAGTATTCATTATTTTGATTAACTTGATGGTGTGGGAAGGCATGGTACTACACAGGGCCATGCAATGGTGCTATAGTTGTGACTTGCACAACCCCTCCATATGTTCCTACTGGTGGAGGGACCATTGATTGTAGAGGGGGTCATGCACCTCTCATTCTAGGACATTCCTTCATTGTATGATCCTCATTATAGCAACTTCTACACCATACATGTGGTCGAACTATTCTAGAAATCGTTAGTTCTTGAATTTTTTTAGTTAATGTAGAGATATAACCTTGAAAATAACAATATGAGTGGCTTCAATTGGTCTCATAACCCTAAAGCTTCCTGGGTAGCCAACCATTGATTCAATTTTCATCCCATGTTCTAAGGATTTCCCCAATGTAGTTATCCATTGTTGGGTTAATGATATCTGGGTTAACGATAACAGACCATGTATAAGCCATTGTCGTTGGTGGTATTCGTGGATGGGTTTTTCCAATTTCCCTATCGCATCTTTAAATATTTAGTTATATTCCTAGGAAGACTCACCATCTCTCTATTTGATCTCTCGCAACTTAGAGAGGGCCTTATATTCTGATCGGGGTAAATGGAATTATTCTATGAACCGTTGTTTGACTTCAATAAGAGTGAATGCCTATCCTTGAGGAGTTCCTGGTTCAATGGATTTCATATACCATTTCAAAGTATGACCTCTCATGGTGGTTTGAAACTCGACAAGTTTATTATCATCCAAATTTCACAAGACCGCTATATGGCCTCACAAAGGAACCAATGTTGTTCAACATCCTCTTCACTTTACCCCAGAATTATGGGTATCGTGTGAAGGATACGACATGTTGAGTTTCCATTAGGGAGCTTTGGGATCCTATCAAAATAAATCTTGAAGGTCTTGGTTGTGAAATAACTAGAGTATTCTCCACACTACTATGACTACTATTTCTTAAAATCCCTAGATTAGATGAGTTAGACGCAACAAAACTTGTAGAAATATGAATAAGAGAGATTACCAAATTTGTAGAGGGAATTGAGGGAGTTACCATCTCAGGGTTGGGTCCTTTGTCGACAAAATGGAGTTCTTTAATCTGGGGGGTTGCATGATCTTGCAATATTTATTCTATTTCATAGTGCAAACCTGTAATGAGCTCTGATTCTCTGGTAACTCCTTCTAAGGTCTCGACTGAGCCACCTACTCCAGATGTGATAACTATTCTCCCTCCTTCATCCATTTAACCTAAGGTTCTCATCTCTTTTCAACTTCCTTTATAACCCTCACTACTCTTACTAAATATTTCCTTCAACCATCGGCTGCTCATCCTTCCACGTCTACACAACTATCACAATCTTTCTAATTCCTTCTCTTGAATACCTGTAAATGTGTTGAACTTGCATAGAATAGTGCTATAGAGGGAAACCCCTCTACAGACTACACTAGGGTTCTAAAATGTAGGTAGAGATAACCGTATAAAGTCTCCTACTTTTTATCAACTATCCCAACATTACCCCACAATCATATGTAAAAGAAAAAATATAGGAATCTGGTAGGCATACCTTAAAATTTGTGTCCGGTGTCGATCCCTTTGTGCTTAGTTGTTTCCTGACTTCAAATCTCCTCTCAAGGGTGACCTCCATTCACCAAAAGACAAACAAAAAACTACAAGCATGTATTCTAAATATGGATTAGTGGGTCAGATGTCATAACCAAGAAATGTAAACAAATCATAGAAATATAAGACGTCATTTGGCGGGATGGAAAATGTACTTCTTTATATTAATCTCATAAAAGTCACTTACAACATGAGATTGTCACTGCTCCTTGAACTTGGTCCTGGGATCTTCTTCACAATGCACCAACTACTCAAACTCACAATGTGGTTGTCGAATATTGAGGCAAAGGGGAAATATGGAAATGGGCAGAGTTTCTATGCTCTTGTGCTTCTTTTTTAAATAGGACCCCAACCCCTTCTTTTATAGGCCAAAGGAGATAGTAACGGTTGGGGTGACTGGCTATGGGCAGTCAAATGGTTAACTGGCTATGGGTAGTCAAATGGTTAAGTAACGGCCCGGAAACTAGAATCCTATTAAATTTTCATTTTTTGTGACATTTTGTGAGTGTACGCGAGATGTAGTGGTGCAACAAGTGTATGTACATGGGAAGTAGTGGTGCAGGGCACGTATACCTTCAAAACAACGATTTTTAGAAGAGATTTTTCAGTGATGGCTTGGCAAAGATAGCAAGTTAGATGTCCTAATGCCAGGTGTGCATGTCTTGTGCAATTTAGGGTTATAACAGATGCCCCCTAATGTGTGAGGTCATAAGAGCATCTGATGGTTGAAATACATTACAAATCTTCACCAATGTATGAAGCAAGTGAGCCCAAGGACCAGAGTTCTAGAGGTGCCTTTTGCAAAATAACAATTTGTCTCACCGAGGAGGGCATACCCATGCTCGGGATAAAATAAAATCATGGTTGCCAATCAAATACACTACATATCCATGTCATATAACTATATAAAGTGTAGCCGCGAATAGTACACAGTGGATATACATCTCAAAATCAAAAGATATACATGTATAGTATCCATCTTCAAGAATCCAAAGACGTCTGATGGCTGGAGATGAGGTCTTTAGAGCTCAAGAAACAACTTCAAAATCTTCAAACTTGGGTAGGAGTGTAATATCAGTGTACGAATTCACTACCCAGAGGTCTTCGACGACTTGTCGGGAACATACAAGACGATCTTGGTGATTAGTGCAGAGAACTTCATTGATTTCAACCAAGGACTTGATTGGTCTTTTGGGCTGGCCGGGAATGAGGACAAGACACAAAATGTAGAAGGGCCGACTCAATTTTAGTAAGACTTCCCTTGGACAGAAACACTACAAATGATGAGACTCAGGAAGCATGGCATTGACACAAGTTCGTGATGTAGGAGGTAGCGCGAACTCTCCATATGTTTGGAAGGATAACCAAACGGAGGAGGACACAACTCTATGTAGAGAGAACAAATTCCTAAGGTCATATTGAATCCTATATCTTGACGAACAAACAAAAGGATGTGCTTTGTCCAAGGCAGACTGATTGTGTTGATAGCATAAAGAAAATACTTTTCCCTTCCTCTTTTTGGGGTATATTTGAATTTTTTGTCTTTTTCAATAATTTGGGAAGTTTGAAAAATAATAAAAGAAAGATACGTTACAAAGGAGAAACGAGTGTCGCACATATACTAGTTCCAAGCGCAAGGAACACACTGATGCTCAGAGAAAAGAGACATATGCAAGAAAAGGACACTCGGGAAAATTCCTCCAGGGATCAAGCTGTCAAGACGCAAAGGCAAAGTGCTACAAGGCTTGCGTTATAAGGCATGCTTCAGATGGTTCAATTGAGAGAAACATGGAGCCGACATTAGGCCAAAAGACGCAGGAATGCAAATGTGATTAATAAGACACAATGATAACATCCTTTGATGTAATTTTAACGAACCCACAGAAGGTAAGCTCGCTAGTTTTTCATTTTTAGGGAGTCTAAAAAAACGTAAAAGGAGACTCCACTGGGGTACCTTTTTCGAAGGTAGTCTAGTTGGTTTGAAAAAGGGATAAACTAGCACCGAAAATATGTCTATTCAAAACCATTTTAACAAGTGTGGCAAAGACAATATCACTCAACAATCTTCTCATATTTAAGGAGTCTAAAAAGAGCTTAACTATGGACTCCATTGAGGGATGTTCTTCTTGACCAATTTAACGAGTGTGAAGAAACAAGCTCACTCAGCCATCTTTTCAATTTTAGGGAATATGAAAAGAGCTTAACTATGGACTCCATGGGGGTTCCTTTTTCGTAAATTTAGTTCTTCAGACACGAAAAAGGGTTAAATCTATACCTGAGAATACTCTTCTAGAGAACCGAGGCTCCTAGAGTATACCTTTGTTTGTACTTTTGACCATCTGAACCGAAAAAGGGGTAAACCACCTACGGACAGTCATGCCTTCAAATTTCAGTTTAGCGAGCGTGAAGGGAAACAAGATCGTTCTGCAATCTTTTCATGTTTAGAGGGTCTGAAAAGGGCTTAAAAGAAGACTCGTCATTATTTGGGAGTCCCGAGGGTGAGGTCAAGAGTGATGATGAATCATGCAAATGAGGCTGAAACTCATAATTAGGATAAGACTAACAAGGACTCCCAAGCCTATAGTCATTAACGACGACATGGACGCCAAAATGCAACTAGGATCTACCTAGGGCATCCATGAAGGGGTAGGCTTTACCACTAAATTACGACACTTCTAAAGCAGTAATGATGGTTCCATGTCGTAATTTGGTGGGGTCGATCCTATGGAAAAGCGAAAAAGACAACAAGATGCAGAAAGTGGAGGTGGAATCCTAACTTAGATGCAACAAGTTGGAAAAATGACTTTTTACCAAAAGACCTTTAAAATGATCCAACTCTCAAAAAAGTTTCCCAATACCCAAAGTAACACTTATCGTAACATTCCATAAGAAACTCATGAACCATACTAAATGATTTTTAAGTTAGAAAAAATGACAAAAGGGTTCGAAAAAATGACAAAAAGGTCCAAAAAAGTGTATAAATAGAAGCTTGGCAGCTCATTATCACTATTACGAATTGAGAATTGACCAAAAGTCAAAAAACACCCTTTTGCCAAAAGAGTTTATTCTGGGAGCTTCAGTGGACGAAACGAACTTCTGCTTGGACCAAGTAAGTACAAATTAGCCTATCTTGCATTTCTATTCTTCCTTTGTGTATTTATTTTTGGTTTTTGGGGGGACGCTGACTTTTAAAAGGGTCGTCCCTACATGTACATGGGTTGTCCTAGGCTAGCATGCATATGCCCATGTGCAGATGAAATGTTGCATGCAGGCATATGCAACTATACCGACTACAGCCCGCGTATACCTTCCAACATGTAAAAAAATTAAAAATGCAAGAGTCAACTCTCCATGACTTTGTCTTTTTGCAAGATGTATGTTCATTGGAGAGAGAGGGAGCATGAGGAATTTGAATTTTTGGTCTCAAAAGACCCCGTTGTTGTCATTGTCTTAGCACAATGTGGGTTGCTAAAATTATTCAAGTGTCTGTTCATGAGAGCACAACCTAGGCTACTAAATGCCTTGGTAGATTACTAGCACCTGGATGCGGAGGCATTCATGCTCGAGGGATAGTTGTTGACTCCAATGACCGAGGACATCTATTTTATGACTGGCCTCTCAAGGAGAGGGGAACCAGTCAACCTTCGTAATTTTCCCCCGAGGCCTCAAAACATAGCCGAGTTGATCGGGCTACACTGCGAGGCAGGCACAGACAAAGTGGGTTCTCAGGTGCTGATCCACAAGATTTATAACCTACTGTTGAAAGCGATAGTTCTACTCATTGGGAAGATCACTAGATCTGCAGCTTTACATCAGGATTTCCAAGCGCACATGCATTGTGAGGTTCAGTGCTTAAATGCATAAATTTTTTACTAGAGCACAACCATGATGACATGCATGAAGATACAGCTAACAGAGTGTCGAGTACGGGAACATAGAAACTTTGGGTTTGGTACCATTTTGTGCTCTTTCTTCTTTGAGAGGGTACCTAGTCTCAGTCCTTGGGAGACGGTATGAGGGCACATGTCCTCTCTCCCAGCATTATGCAGATGGGTGGCACTGTTTTTGCGATAGGGGGGAGGGAGGACCATTGAGGCCTTCGATGAAAAGTTTTTCGACTGGTGGTCTCAGTAGATTCTAGCGATAGAGGACTATCCCTATGCCAGGATCAACTTCTCCAGGGACCCTGACATGGCCACACCTCCCGGAGTAGAGCGAGGATAGTTAGGTATGTTTTGTTTTTTCAAAGTTATTTAATTTTTTATTTCTTTTTATATATATCATTTTTTTTTTGTATACCAGAGTATCTAACATCTATGTATCTGTTATGTGTAGATGTGGGACCAGTGCATCCATCAGAATTCACGAGGACCAGGCGGTGTCCTCGACTAGAGGAAGGACCAGTCGTGGTCGACGGACTAGCAGCAGCAGGGGGACCTCCAGCTAGAGAGGCTGAGAGAGTATTGAGATGGGTAGAGTAGAACCTTACCGCGGTCACTCTCATAGTCTCTATGGTCGAGATCGAGGATCTCTCACTATCGATACAACCTCATGTAGTTGGGGTGCCACGGACCTAGGTCTAGCTCTTTTGGTGTTTGGAAAATGTCGTTGTTCACTATGGCAGGGCCAACAGGCCCCGCCCTTAGATAGGATAGACTACTTACGTGCCAAGGGAACCTTTTGTATATTTTTGAGGGCATAAGCCCCATGACTCTTACTGGACATATTTGGAGGCCCTTGCGCCCACATATGTACTCTGATATTTTTGATATATATGTGGATATTTTACATCTTTTTCCATCTTATGTATTTACATGTGCGTGTGTGTGATTTTTATTACATGTGTGCAATATGCCAATCTAATACTTGATTAGCTAGAGTATCTGTGATTTGATTCAATCTCCTAGGAACATGGATATACATAACGTAATCAAATCTTAGTTCTAAGAGACGTACCCTAAGGAACCATTGGTGTAGAGTTGGATCGTGAACGTGGTAAACCCTATTTAACTAGGACACAACCAGCTGAACATCTAAGTAGACTCAGAGGTGAGATATATCTTGTGACAAAGCATCACCAAGCAACTCTAGAACTACACTATATTCGACGACATTGTTTGTTGCATCACCTAAACAGATACCTCCTGAAAATAGCAACTGGCCCTGAGGTGTGAAAATCACCCAAGCTACGGAAGCAAGCCTCCGAGTGTGCCGGATAGCGCCATCCAAAAACCCAATGAACACCTCTGATTCACTTGACATCTGCCACAGTGAAAAATATGACATAAAAAATGACACGTCCATAAAACCAAAAGACAAAAACTAAAAGATCAATGTACAAGAACTATACATATGTTACAAGAAGTCACCCAAGGTGACCCACCTATGAGTAATACTTCTTGAGGTAGAGCCCATTTCTAGGATCCACTAAAGCATTTCCTTCAAAGTCCACCAGATGATAATCGCCCTTCTTTAGAAATTCCTTCACGATGAAAGGTCTGAACCACATGGGTTTGAACTTGCCTGCCCCCAGGGGATCCTTATCTTGGTCAAAGACTAGGACAAGGTCACCTTCAGAGAAAATCTGAGGATGAACGGACCTATCATACTAACACTTGACTCATTGTTTGTGAGCCACGTTAGCCAAGGTTTCATCTCGATGCTACTCATCAAGCTGCTCAAGATATAATAAACACTCTTCAAGTGGTGAAGTGTCTGGAAGTAACTGTACTGCCAACTTTATAGACGGGATCTGGCACTCTATTGGAAAAACTGCTTCTAGACTGTAAACGAGTTGAAAAGGTGAGAAATCGGTTGCAGTCTTAATAGATGTTTGATACATCCATAATGCTGAGTACAACATCAAATGCCAATTTGACTTGGCCAAATTGATTGTTCGCTAGAGAATAGTCTTAAGAGATTTATTCATAGCTTCCACCTAACCGTTCTCTTGTGGGTAGTAGGTTGATGAATGTTCTTGCCTCAACCCAAGATTTGATGTTAACTCGGACATCATTTTTTTCTAAAAGTGACTGCCATGGTGAGTGACAATCTCTCTCGGGATGTCGAACCTTGCTATTATCTGGTTAAACAAAAAGAGAGTTGTGGTCTCGCCATCATCTTTAAACGTTGGCATAGCTTCAACCCACTTCGTGAAGTAGTCTACTACTACAATGATATAATGATGCCCCCTTGCTGAAGGGGGGTTGCATGTAGTGTAATAAATCCCCCACTTGGTGAAGGGACCAACTGTGATGATGGGAAACATGGGAGCAGGGAGTGCCCTCATCTTTCGAGAGAATATATGACACAGGTGGCACTTCTTGACCAATTCAACATAATCTTTGATTAATGTCGGCCAAAAGTAACCAACTCGTAGAATATTTTGGGTTGTTGCCAACCCAAACATATGACCGCCACATGCTCCAGTGTGGCAATCGTTAAGCATGATTTATGCTTCTTCATGAGTGAGGCACCGACGAAGGATTCAATCTACACCTTGACAATACAGAGTGTCCTCAAGTATGAGATAGTTCTTGGCCTAATGGCGTATATGGCGACGTTGATCATAAGAAGTAGAGGTGGGTAACTTCAAAGTCTGGAGATAGACTAGTATATCTCCATACTAGGGGTCTGAAGACGCGATCAAAAACATTTCTCCTTTAATAAGTGACTCCTCAGGCATAACATCACCTGACTCGACCGAAAGTTCCGAGATGAGTTCCGCAAAGACCAGTGACTTTTTGGATTTTGCCGAAACAAAATCTAAGTCAAATTACTGGAGGATAACTATCCATCTACTGATCTTTCCACTGATTACACATCATGTCAACATGTATTGTAATGGATTCACAATGACAATGACGGTGGTTTTGTGAAACAAGATGTAATGACGGAACCGTTGGATAGCATGAACTACTGCCAACGCAAGTTTTTCAATGTGGGAATAATTGAGTTCTGGTCCAACCAGGAATCAACTCAGGTAATAAATTACATATTCTGAGAGAAAATCATCCTCTTGAACCAAGACCATACTGATGTTTGAATCCGCAGCGGCTAAGTACAATAAGAAATCTTTAATATAATTGGGTGGTTGAAGTAGAGGGGTAGATGTGAGGGCATGTTTCAACGCGTCGAAAGAGCAATGAGCGGCTTCATCCCAATGAAAAGGAACGTCCTTCTTCAGTAAACGCATGAAACCCTTTGTGATCTTGGCATAGTTTGCAATGAAACACCGTAAAAAGTTCTCTTTTCCCTGTAAACTCTGAAGCTGGGGGATTGTGCACGGGGGAGGCAACTAAACTATCACCTCAACCTTTAGAGGATCGACTTTGATCCCTGTTGTTGAAACTATGAAACCTAATAGACGACCCGATGTGATGCAAAAACTGCATTTGTTTAGATTCAAGTGGATCCAGTAGTAGCGACATCGTTCAAATATAAGTCGGAGGTGTGTGGGATGATCAACTCTCTTATGAGATTGTGATGCTAAATCATCAAGATAAGCCTCGACTATGTGTTTGAGATCGTGGAAAGCAAAAGACATGGCCCGCTGAAAAGTAGCTCCAGCATTTTTTAGACCAAAAGGCATCTTCCGATAAGTGATTGCACCCCACAGACAGATGAAAGTAGTTTTGTGTTGGTCTTCGAGTTTGATCTGTATCTGATTGTATCCCGAAAAACCATCCATCAAAGAAAAGGCCTCACAACATGCACATTCATCAACTATCTGGTCAATAAATGGCGTAGGGAAATTATCCTTTGGACAGGCTTTGTTCAAATCATGAAAATCTATACATACGTGAATCGTACCATGTTTTTTGTCAACTGGAACAGGATTTGACACCCATTGAGTCAATTGGATGGTGTAGATGAACCCAACTTTGAGCAATTTATCAACTTCATCCTTAATAGTTGTTGCCTTCCTAGGATTGACCAGACGAAGTTTCTGCCGGACCGGCTTGGCTTCAGGATAAATCGTGATTTCATTTTCAACGATTCTTGCATCTATCCCTAGCATTTCCTCATAAGACTAGGAAAACACATCGCATAATTCTTTAAATAAATCTGTGTAGATTCAAATCTCCTCGGGGGAGCAATCTGCTCCGACAAAGATATTCTCCATGATGCCAGGGGTTCTGGAGATATCAATAGGTATTGTTTTAGGGATGGTTGCCATATTTCCTTCAGCGTAAACTATGTGCATAGCCAAAGGATTAAAAGGACAAGACTTATCTCCAGTCATAGTCAAAGTGAATTCACCTGCTTCAATTCTTCTTAACTCTGGGAGGAAGTAAGATCTATGATGAAGATCATCCCATGGTCTGTCCAGACTAGTCATTGCCTCAATAATTGCCTCGTCTGAAGGCAAGACTAAGTCTAAAGAAACTGTATCGGCAAGGGAACCTTGAGCCCAAATAGGCTCTAGAATCATATCTAACTCCTATGTAGGAGTCAGATCAGGATCAGTGGAAGCTTTATGGACTATAGAGTATGCAACCTCTGTCGTGGAAAAAGGCATGGCCATGCTATGGCGCCATGTCCCTTCCATCGTGGATGATGGGGAAGGAAGAGTCCACATATCATCAAAGTAAGCCATACAAAATGACAAGACTTGAAAAACTTCAGCCCTAGACTAGGTGGGGATCCCTGACATGTGATTGAAATTGTTGGTTGGAGGCAGGTAATCAAAAGTACCCATCAAAGGAGGGCACAAACCAATCCCTACGTTGATGATGCCGAGCTGAGGGTTATAAATCTTTGGGACCGTGGATGCCCCTGGTGAAGAGTCGGGATAGGAGAAGGACAACTTATTAATGGACACGATCTGACCCTCGTGTGGAAACAAGACCCAGAAAACTATCATGACCACTGCTTGCATAGCATAGGTACAACTCCTTCCTAACAAGAGATTGTAGTCGAGAGACTCATCGACCACTTCCACCTCGACGCACACAGTCTTCCCCCCTAACTGCACAGGGAAAGAGGGGATTATTCCAAGTGGTCAGAACGAACGAACGTCAAATGTAGTAAGAAGAGCAGGTGGCGGAGACAAAAAGGGTTGGCCAATGGCCTTCCAACACACCAAAGACATCACGCATGTTGAGGCGCCCTCATCAACCACCGTGCAGAAAATGTTCTGGGTAAAAAATTTCGTGGTGTAAGCCACTACTATATGAAACACCATGTGGTAGGGGAGACGAGATTTTAAGTTGGTCATATCAAGCATGATCATTCCCAGATTGCAAGTCTCAACAGTTCCTAAGGCAGCTAACAGAGCCTTTCTCTGGGAAGGGAAGCTCTGGAGGGCTTCCAAAGTAGACATCGCACAAGGGGTTTGAGACAAATCCTCCACCACAGAGTAGTTCTGGGTGGCCCTTGCGTTTGAATTGTGAGAATCTTTCTTGAATGCACCTTTTGGGATGCGTGTCATTGTTTCGCCCAACATATTCTCAATCTGGAGAGGAAGAGGTGGGTTTTCGGCTTCTTTACCCTTCTCAGTGGTGTTTGGCATTCCATAGTCATGCGCTGTAGTTGATATATAGGCATCACCTTTCATCATATATACATTCGTGAACGATGGATTACTCACATACGGAGGGGGTCCCTGACTTCCCCCGTCCGCGATCGAAGAGGCTTGAGCTAAAATTTTCCCATGTGGAAATGGGTTCATTAACACGGTAGGTTGTTGTTCTGCCAATAACTTTTGGGCCTCCGCAAGCCTAGGGAACTGGTGATTCAGATGGTCTTCCTTGCAAAGATTATAGGGATACTTCAACTTCTTCTTTTTTGTGTTGCCCTCATCAGCGTTTTTGGTAGGTTTATTATCCCCCTTACCCTTCTTTCTCTATTTTTTCTTTCCTTCAAGCTATTGTGTGGCTTTCGAGTTCGTCGATTGCACACTGTGCACATCCAACTTCTGGGTAGGGGGATCAGCTGAAACAATGGTATGGCTGGCTGATGTCTGTTGTATCGACAATTGATGCAATTTATTTGATATCTGATCAGTAGGATTTGTTTGTGTTGAACCAACAATACCATCAGCATGTGGTCTGGATCTGTGTCTGGTCTTGTCAAGTATTGACCATGGTGCATTTGGAAAAATCTCATAAAGTAAACCAGACTGAGAGTAAATCAATTCTAGCTGTTGAGCTCTCATTATTGCGTCTTCTTCTGAAAATACCCCTGACATTGCGACGTCTTTATATAGTTGAGGTACCAAATACTTAAGGAACCACTCAAGTAGGAATACTGGTGGGACTGATACTTTTATCAAACTCTTCCGGCGTCTCCATTCTCGGATGTGATCGAAGATATGGTCCACCTTGGTCTGCTCAAAATTGGCCAGTAACTCGGTCTCGGCATCGTATCTCACAGGTAATTGAAAATGGTTTAAGAAATACATAGCCAATTCACCGAAGGAATAGTATCTCGAGCGGTCAAGCTCAATGTACCATTTCGTAGGACTCCCGATGAGAGTGCATTGAAAAAAATGCAACTGTATGGAGTCATCTCTCAGTGATTTGGATGAGCACCATAGATGGAAGGTAGTCACATGATCGCCTGGATTTAGTCGGAGGTGTGCGGGGTGATCAGCTCAAATGGAAGTTTGGGTTGTTGGTTGTAACCAGGGAAAAAGGATCCTGGAGTTTGGATGGCACCAGGTTGCCAGGAAAAGTTAGGTTGTTGGCCAGTGTTCTGGTAAAAACCATGGCCATGATTAGCGTATGGATTCAGCGTACGGATTCATCGGCTGGATCACATAATAGGACGTGGAAGGTTAGGCTTGCATTTCATTCCAAGGATTTTGGGAAGGGTTGCCCCCTGCCGATCCGACAGGCATAGGTGTTGAGCCTTGCCCGGGGTTCCATTGGCTATGAAAGGGGTTTCCCCCGGTCGACATCCCTGACAAGGGGATTGATCCCTACCAAGGATTCCAAGGTCCTTGTGAGGAAGGAATTCCTAAGTTTGCTCCCTATGCAGGAATAATACCCTGCATAAGATTGTGTTGTCCATAATCGAGGTTTCCCTCGGCCGAGAAAGCAACTGATGAGAAAGCATTGTTACCAAATGTGTCAAACAAAGAGAATGACGTTGAACGAACCAACATGCTATAAGAAGGAATTCCATGACTACCTGCTCCAGACGAACTATGGTTTGCGTTCAGCCTCGCTGAGTGCTGCTGAGCACTGTCAAGCGAAGGGGATGAAGGAGGTATATGACCCCCTCCGTAAGGGAAAATGTTATAGGGATATGAAGTGCCCTCCATGGATCCTTGCAGAGGAGCGTTGGAGCTCCCTGCCCCAACACCTAAAGTCTCTAGAGTGGAGTAGGAAAGTAGAGTGCTCGTACCGAAGCCAGGCATCCCATATGAGAATGGAGGGTCTATCGCACTCTCGGTGAAAGGAGCAGTGGTCATCACCATAGACGGAATCGGACCATTGTCCGAGGTAGAGGCAGTCGCTACCATAGTGGCCTAGACTGACGATGATTGGTTAGAAGGTGGAACACCCCTTGTAGTGACAGTCATAGAGGAAATGTGAGCATTCCCTAAAGAAGTTGCAACATTTGTTTCCATCACTACTTGTGACACTACCTGACGCTCGTAAGGTTTAACCTGTATGACAATGGGCACCGATAGATCAGTGATCGGAGGGTTTTAGGACCAAGAGCTTCCACTCCAAAGTCAGAAATGGTTGGTTCCTTCGGAATCAAATTTTATCCTCTTGGAGATGGGTTGGGTATAGTTTCTTGTGACCCGATCGCCTCAAAATACCCTTGCTGGTCGAATTTTCGCCTTAGTGGTGGCGGGGGTGGCTCCAGATTAACTAGCGGCAGGCCAAGAATCCTTCGCGACTGGTGAAGCTCCTGATCCTCCACTGTGTGAGAATATCAATGACACACTAGGGATTTCTATTACAGAAACAACATATGCTAGAAAAATCTCCTATGAGATAAGACAAGCAGATCACTGACTAGTTGCAAGAACAATTACACCAACCAACACTAGAGCAACTTACTGGTGAAAGTGCAACTCGAATACGGAAGCACCCTCCAGGTATACTCTACAAAGCTTGGCCCGATGTCTGTCCTAGGTACTGTGGTATACCCCTACAGTCACCTATGCAAGTCACTAATATAAAGGAAACTAAGTTGCCAGCGCACGAACAATCACCAGGCGGGTACAGTCGAAAGTCGGGTGGACCGCAATGAGTAGGGTATCAAGCCCAAAACCTATCAAGGGTATCAAAAGAAATTGTTTCGGAAGATGACTGAGGACCTCGAATGGATTCGAGACCCACGAAGCTCTATGGCAAATGCAATCAACAGAATCCCAAGATAAGCCCTCTATATGTGTTCCCCACTACGCTTGGTCCGGCTTTGGAGGGGTTATCTCTTCTACCTTTCCACACGTGACCTTGTGTTTAGCCCCTGTGTTAGAGGGGGGTCCCAGATAACTTTCACGATTACTGGACTTTCAAACACATCCTAGCACAGAATCTTATGTTTGTTTTTGTAGCCTTGAAGAGTTTCCTCTCCAATCCTAAATCAAGGCTCTAGCCTAGACTAAATTGATGGAACCTACAAACACAAAGTCTAACGATTTTTAATTAAGTGTTAATTTTAGTGGTTGTGTTAATTCAAAGGAATGAGAGTGAAACCAATGATGTTTTTAAGAGATGAAAGAGAAGAGCATAAAATGATACTGGAAACAAAAATGCTTCTTCTTTATAAATAAAGATTTGCCAATTTAAACTCTTTCACCAAACTTTTCATAACTATTTTCCTTAGATCTTTGAAAAGAAAACTTGAAACAAGATTTCGCTCGACTACGAGCTACTTAATGTCCTAAGAATTCAAGTAAAGAACTTAAGAAAAAAATCTTTTTCCTTGGTAAATGAAGCAACTAACGTAAACTACTTTACCAAACAAAGAATCGAAAGATTTTTTTTTTATTGTTTTATGCTTCAAAATAAGAAATTTGAAAATGAATTCTTTTCTTTTCTTTTAAAGAAAAAAAGGGAAAAATCTCGACAAGACAAGACCAAGAAATGACTTCTGGCCCAATCGCAGATCGCAGGGAGTCAAATGACAATACCAAACAGGTAGATCCAAACAGACTCAACAACTTGTCTAAAAACCCTATTAAATAAAACACAAGAAATATTTTGATAACAAGAAACCTATGCTGAGGTCAAACCTAGGTTACAGACTAC
>JASDQU011102894.1:47941-57956 GCA_032191745.1 Picea mariana
ATCGAACGATGAAACTGAATTCCCAACTCAGTGAGAAAATTTTGTAGCCACATAGCCTGAATGGTTATGTTAACTAGCCCTTTGTACTCTTCCTCGGATGAAGAAAGATCAATAGAAGCTTGCTTCTTTCTCAACCAATATATAGGCCTAGAACTAATAATGAGTGAGTAACCAGATGTGGACTTGCGATCAGTGCTATTGCCAGCCCAGTCGGAATTAGTACACCTGATGAGATCTAATGTAGATTTTGTTGCATAATGAATCCCAAAGGTGATGGTGCCCTGTACATATCGAAGGATAAACTTTGTAGCCTTCCAATGTAGCTCATGCGGCTCCTGCATGAACCTAGAAATTGCACCAACTACATAGGAGAGGTTCAGTATGGAGTGTGTAAGATAAAACAAGCTCCCCACTAGATGTTTGTAAAGTGTGTTTTCAACCAGTGGAGTATCCCCGCCATCCTCAAGTTTGACTCCTGATAGGAAAGGAGTCGGAGGAGACTTGCAGTCTGTCATGTGAAATCACTCAAGGAGATCTCATGCATACTTGGCTTGAGACAGTTTGATTCCTGATGCATCCTGACTGATATCGAGTCCAAGGAAGAAGTGTAGGAGACCCATATCCATCATCAAAAACCTATCATGTAGAATCCTCTTGACTACAACAATCGCTGAAGTCGAGCAATCGGTGATCAACAAATCATAAACATACAAAACTAAGAGAAGAAGTGAATCAGTTGTCCTGAGCATGTAGAAATTCAGGTATGATTTACAACGTACAAAGTTCTGTGACAAAAGGTAGGAATCCATCTTGGCATACCATGCCCTCGGAGCCTGCTTGAGGCCATAAAGAGATTTCTTCAGACGAAAAACCAAATATGAATCCTGCATAAATCCCTAGGGCTTCTCCATATAGATCTCCTTACAAATATCACCATGAAGAAATGCATTCTTCACGTCCATCTGATGGACTTCCCATCCCTTGGTTTTCGTAATGGAAAGTGCCAATCGTATGGAATCCATGTTCGCTACTGGAGAGAAGGTCTCATCATAGTCAATACCATGCACCTGCTGAAAGCCTTTGGCAGCAAGCATGTCTTTGTATATTCTAATCTATCCATCCACTGCACTCTTGGTCTTGTAGACCCATATTCATCTGACAAGTTTCCTCCCAGAAAGAAGGGGAACTAGATTCCAAGTCTAGTTATCGAAAAGGGATTTGTACTCCTCCTACATGGAGAATTCCCAAAATGTATTTCCAACAACCTTTCAATAAGAATGTGGATCTGAAGACTGAACCAACAAAATATGCCTGGAGGAAAATTGTTCAGTGGAAGTGAGTGCAACAGGATGCTCCTCAAAAACATATCGAATCCTCCCAGTATTGGTTGCATCACCAACAAGATACCCTACATCTTGAAGAGTAGTTTGTTCCCACTTGGGCCTCTACTCTTGCTCTACATTTGACTGTACTGACTCTATATATGAATCATCTGAGTCCTATGAATCAGAACTCTCATCTGAAGAAGAGTCATCATGTGCATGCTCATCATCTCGGACAGGTGGAAGAATGAAGGTGTCTGCATGCAGCTGTTGAGGTACATGTGAAACACTTTCCTCGAAATGGACACTTCTCTCAATGATGATCTAGTCTGAGGAAATATCAATAAGTCTATATCCATTCACACCATCGGGGTATCCAAAAAAATACACTCGGTGCTCTCTGGATCAAGTGCCTTCCTCTTTTCAGAGGGAATTCGGGCCCATGCACGTGAACCGAAAATACGAAAGTGGGTCACTTCCAGTTTGAGGCCACTCTAAGCCTCATAGGGGTTCTTATCCTTGACAAATCTATGGGGAGATCTATTTTGGATGTATGTTTCACAATTAAGTTCTTCAGCCCATAGTCTTTGTGGTAGTGACTTTGCATGCAACATGCAAGATGCCATCTCTTTTAGAGATCTATTTTTTCACTCAGCAACTCTGTTTTGCTGTGGAGTATAGGGAACTGTGTGCTGCAATTGAATCCCTTCCTCATGAAATATTCTGGATCTCATGATTGACATAATCTCCCCTATTATCAGTTTGAAGGACTTTGATTTTCTTTCCAGACTATGTCTCAACCAGGGCTTTGAAATCTTTGAGGTGTTGAAAGACCTCGTATTTTTTCCTGAGAAAGTAAATCCATGTGAAACGTGAGAAATCATGAACAAAAATGAGAACAAACCTTGTTTTACTAATATATGGATGCGTAAAAGGACCCATGAGGTCATTATGGATCAGATATAAAGGCGTGAAATATCTCTGAGACTTTCCTTTGTCGAATTTATCTTGAGGGTGTTTTCCAAGAACACGTCCCTCACATACTCCCTTGGAGAAATGGATGTCTGGTAGACCATCAAACAATATTTTCTTGCTAAGTTGTTTCATATATCTGAAATTCAAATGTCCAAACCTTTCGTTCCATATCCTACTACTTTCATCAACATGGGTAAGCAGTAAAGCAAAATATGGTTCAGTAAATTCAGAAAATGTATACAATCTAGATTGATTATTTACCTCACCAATGGCAACCCTGGAATTGGTTTTCATGTCATATATGTCCACTGCATTTGGTGTGAATATGAATTTATTTTAGGTTTCTAAATTCATCATCTGATATATGGAGAGAAGGTTGGCGGAAATTTTGGGAGCGTGCAACACATTCTCGAAGCTTCCATTGGTGAGTTCAATCCTTCCTTTGCCAGTGACTTCGAATGGAGAGTTGTCCCCCATCATAATAGGAGGACCTTTTCATGCATCCAATGAATAATAGACTTATTTTTTGGTAAGCATGTTATGTGATGCTCCTGAATCTATGATCCAAGAATCAAGAGAGGAGTTGATGGAAATCAAGGCATAGCTAGAATTTCCTTTCTTGGGATTCTGATCTTCTGGCTTCTTCTTCTTGGCACCCTCTGGGATTTGATCTCCAAGGTTTTTTTGTTGAAGTATTGGAGTCATTAGATCTATTTTTTTATGCATGCATGCGTATTCTGGATGGAATCCTTTATGACAGTATGAGCATTTATCCCCTTTTCTTCCCTTTCCCCCTTTGGATCTGGGGGCATCGGTGAAGGGTTTTGTGTACCCTTCCTTCTTCAGATGTGCATGAGGTTTCATTTTGTCTTTATCTTTATATTTTTTATATTGATGGATTCCATATTTCACAGTAAGTGCATGCACCTTTGGGCCTTTTATTTTTCCCATGTTTATGAGCTTGGTTTGCTCTTGTGTCAGGTATTCGATAAATTCCTCAAGAGAAGGCATATTCCAGGCGGCTCCAGAGGAGAATTTGACTAAATGGAATGTTGATATGAACATAGAGAATTCAGTACCAAGTTTGGAGATAATGGTGAGAACCATTTTTTTCTCCTCCTTAGATTTATCAACCCTACAAGCTTTGAGTTGCGACAGTAAATCCTTGAATTTTGTAAAGAAATCTTGGATATTGTCGATGATTTTTAGATCCAATGTGAGAAATAAAACCTCCAACATGTTTCCCCTCATCTCATCCTATTTTCCAAAGAGACCTTCCATGGTGTTCTAGGCTTCATTGGGGGTTTTACAGGAAGATATGTGAAAAAGGAGATCGGGAGAAATAAGACTGCAAATCATTCTGAATGCTTCATCCATTCGATTTAAGTACTTGGATGTTTCTATGGATGATGTCATTTTTGTATCTGTATTCAAGTTTAACCTATACAATCCTCTGGTTTGGAGATGAATCATTATTCTCTCCTTCCATGCAAAGTAATTGTAATGTGTAAGAATGAATTCTTTTGGGAAATCCATCTTTCCACTGTCTTCTCTTTTGTACCTGCAGAAAAAATTGGTGTAGATTTTGCTTAGCATTTCTTCTACTCTGATACCATGTAAATGTGTTGAACCTACATAGAATATATCTATATATAAAATACCACACACAATTGCAGAGAGAAATTGAGAAAGAAGAAGCAAGAGAGAAAGAATGGAAGAATTATCATTAACCGTAATGAATAATGAACAATTTACACATGATATACTCTGTATAACTCAACCAACGTGCACTGGAGGAGAACCAATGCACCATAGTGGTGGTCTAGAGAGATATGGACACACACCAGTAGTTACAGTAGTGAACTTCCACCTAGTCTAGTCTCTCAAGCAGTTACGAGAGTGAACTGCCACCTAGCTGAGTTAACTAGTCAACCAGTCTTCAATTAATTGACTGAAATAGAGTGTAGTGAGGAGTAGATCAAGGAATCAAGGGTAATGTGTCAGTCTAGTGATGAAACCAAGGCTAATGTGCATTAGCATGGTGATGATCCCAATTTTGCATGGTGAAAAAACAAATGCAACATCTATACTCAACTCAACTAGTCAAACTGAAGTGTCAACTGAAGAGAATATTCTCCAGGTAGAATATTCTCTCCTAAAATATAGGAGACTGGATAATGACTAATAAAAAAGGAAAAACCATAGGAAAAATAAATCCTAGGTGTGTGTGAAGTAACTCCAACACTACCTTCATAGTTCATCTCCCTCCACAATGGATCATGTCTTTTCATAGCCTTTCTGATTTGAATATTCCACCTCTTTTTAGTCACCACAACCCTCCTCGAATATTGTTCCTTTCATTCATTTTTCTCTCGTCAACCCCCCATCGCCTGAAAATCCTTCTATATCAACTCATGACCCTACTTTGAACCACTCCCCCCAGGCACAGGGGTTTACGTTTCGATTTCAAGTGAAGGAACCAAATGCATTCCCTCTTCCACCATCAAGATCTTAATCCACGATGGAATTTATCATAGTAATATTCCTCAGGATCCCTCGTGGAATACTACTTCTAAATTTGAAAAAGACTCATTGTTTTCTACGAAAAATTCAATAATGTATCCCACCATCGTAGTTTGGACCCAAAAGTCCACAGATCAAGAAATTAGGTGATCCAACTTGTGAAGAGTGACTAACTGCTCAACAGTCCAATTAAATCTTTTCTTGATGTGATCTTTAAATTCTAGCACTTTATCTTGCAGTCGGTCGAGCCATTGATAGGCCTATTCTAGGAATTAGATCCAAAAGATTTAGTACTAATTGATTGCAGGTTCATAATATAAAATAATGTCCTTCACAACACTCAAAATTCTCTATCATAACTCATCTTCTTGAAATATAAAATCATCTCACGTTCTTTCCCACCAATTCGTAATATCATATTTTAAAAGATGATGTTGCATCCTATGAAAACTCACTTAGAAGTCAGGTCCTGGAAATGGAACCATTTTTTGGTGCAAAATTAGAGACCGGGGTTCTCAGAGGCTACCAACAAATGTACCATTGTAGTTTAGAAGCGCTGGCATATTCAATCTTTCATAGGGGAAGGAGGTCTCACCCAAAGTGCTGCCAAGACTTATGTGTAATAAAGTGAGTTAACGAGAACACACCATCAGATATAGCACAATACAATAAAGATTCATACTTAAATGTAAAATATCATATCATCAGAAGTCTAAAACAGGTTATACATTCGACAATCCATGTTGTGTATCATAAAGATAAGTGCATGCACCATAAAATAGTTTTAAACAGTATCGCAACTAGAAACTACACAAAACAAGAAAGCTTGTGCAGAAGAAAGATCATGCATTCATCCATATCATAAAAAACATTTGTATACCAAAATAATCCATGGTATATTATCATATCACGGACTGGTGTACATGGAGTGTTCCTTTCACATCGAGACTTATTCAACATAAGCATAATTATCTTGGCCACAACATAAAAAATATTATTTATGTGACAACAATAGCGAGAATCAAATATCAACATTAACAATTAACAAGTCACAAGTAACAAGTAACCCCTCCCCATTATATTTTCCCCAATTTATATAATTTTATTGGTTGTTTCTTGATTCATCCTCTAAAGTTTCTTGATTCTTCTTCTCTCGTTTATTGATTCCACTTATGTTTCTTTCTTGTTTTGTATTTTCCTGCGCTCAAATCTTCTATATCTTTTCACTTCTTCCTCTTGTTGGTGTTTGATCTATATTCATTGTTGGGATGTTGGCGGTTAACTTTCTGCTCAATGTAGCTTCTTTCCTCTTCTTATAACCTTCTGTTTCCCTACTATGATTTCCCACAAAAATGTAATCCTTTAGTGAAACTATATGTTCTCCAAAATGAAGGGCCCAACACCCCTACCTCTTTTCTGAAGTAGTGCCACTGGATCCATTGGTTCTCTACATACCTAATAGGGTATAATTGAGACTTTATGGGGGTTTTGAATTCCTCCCACCTGGTTACTAGAAAATCACCCTCCATCCTAAGTGTTTCTATATGTATTCCGCAATCGGTTAAAGCATGGCACTCTAACTTCAATCTAGCAAACAAAGACTTTTTCTTTTCATATATATGTTGGACACTAAACTTCTAGTTTCTACAATGAATGATTTAGTTTTAATGCATCAATATCACCTTGGTATCAATTTATGTTCACTTTTTCTTCCATATTGAATAGGGACTATGAATATTTAATGACACTCAAACTCGACTACTCTTTCCCGGGTTCTTTTCGTGACTCCTTTTCTAGGTCTGCATTATCTCCCGATTTCTTGTCTGACCTGATCTCTAAGTTTGAGCCTCCAACTTCTCTGAATGGTCCAATATTTCTTGCTAGAATTTCTATGAGGAAGGAAATATTTCAAGATATCTGAATTACTTTCTCTTCTATCCTCGCAAATATCTCCTATGTTGGATCTCGAGGGTTGTTATGAAAAGACTCGTCGACCATGACTAGGGTTCTATGATTTTCTTCTTAAATCGATTCCTAGATTCCTACAACTTTCCACAAATACCCCAAGAAAACCTACATTGATACCAATATTATTTGTAAATTTTCATGGATATTCCACTAGAACAGTTCGTCACAATAGATATGATAAATAAAACTAAAATCTACACTATGAAAGCTAAATTCCTTTAGATTCCAAAATATTTAGTTACTGATTTTCTGCTTATGCATGAAATAGATAAAATGTGGAAAATAAAGAACAATAAAATAAAATCACACACCATCCAAAAAATAACACAAATAGTTTCTTTATTGAACCCTTATGGGATAAAACCCAGCTAAAAAGTGAGGCTACTCTGATCTCTTTTCTCTGGTATGGAAATAATGCAAGTACAAAGGAGAATGCACTCTCTGTGGAGTTAATCGAGACCTATGGCCTATTAGGAGGCTACATAACATTAACTCTGTAGAATCCCTAGCCCCAAGTTGTGCAATGCCACAAAAAATTTCTACCTCTGATACTAATTTAATTAACAATATGCCTTGTAGATGATTACAACAATACAGTCCTATGTAGGACTAACAATATTTAAACTTATGCATAATTAAAATAGTGAAACCCATAACAATAATAAATAAATAATCACAGAGAAATTATAACAAACACAATATAAACACTTTTCTTTTGAATAAGCCATTAAATGCATGTAGACCTCAGACTTTCCTCCCATCCATAGACTCTGTTTCTCATGAACTCTCAGTAGCAGGTCACCCCTGAGCTAAGGCTAGAAACTCCACCAGGGAAGGCTTCTTAAGATAGAATAAGGTCTAACCATCACAATAACACTCATTTTAAGGTGCCAACTTCTACAATTATCCTACAGTATCTCATTTCCAACAACATGTCCCACCCTAGGAAGTTTTCTTCATATTTCCTCGACGGTCCTTCGGCTACCCCACTTCTTTTTTGGTGCTTCAGTAACAAGTCAGATAGAAATTATCAAAGCCCTGTAGCTATGGCACAACAACTATGGAAAAATTCCTATAAGTTCTCTCACCTAGAGAGAATGCTCATGAGCCTGACAACTCACTTCTTCCAAGTTCACACAGGCCTGACAATATACTTCTTCAGTTTAGATTACCCAGGATTGCTGGATACCAATAAAATCCCAATTTCCAAAGTACAAGTATGAATCAGGATGGAAAGGAGGGTATACATGGTAGGATTCAAGGTGAATGATGAAAAATGTACTAAGTCCTTACTTTTTATGTGCATGTTCCCAACTTGACACTTGTCTTGTTGGGAACTACATGGGCCCGACATGGTGATATGTTCCTCCCACTTAAGAGCTTAGGATAGATATGAATATCCCCTAAATTATAATTTAGGAAATATCATTATAATATTCCTTGGCTTAATCACCCTTTTCTTAGCCCATCTTCCTAGACCTTTAGCCCCCCTTTCCCTTTAGCCGAGTTTTATCTCCCCATACTCTTTTGTTTGGTTGGTCTAAAACAATGATGTTTTTTATTAATATTCAACTGTGATTACATATTAAAATGATAGGCTAGTGGTCCTTTTAACATTTTGTCTCTCCATCCTAATAACCAAAGAGGCACTTTGGCCTCAAAACATGTTTACAATAGAATTTTGGCCCAAAATATCCCAGCTCACTATTGAGGAAAATATATGAAATGATCTTACTCAAACATTTTCAGATCTTGCTTGGCTAAAGCAAGATAGACGAGAATATCACCCTATGTTTATAGCCATCAAAATTGATATCCTAATTCACGAGTATTGTTTACAAGTGCTTAGGATGTTTTTGTTAAGCCCTAATATTGGCTCATTACCCCTTAATTGGGGCATATTACATTAGTAATGTTATTTTATTTATGTCGGTTTTATTCGATTAGTTGTAATTATACCTCCTAGTCTCCTATATATACCAATGAGACATTTTCATTTCGAAACATCTTGTACTTGAACATTTATGTGGGGTAAATGGAGGTTGCCCCCTCAAAGAGGCTTATTATCTGAAATTATCTCTTTTTCAAGGCGTTGAGTACTTATTCTGAGTTTTTTCTATGCTATATTGATATTATGTTCTTAACATATGGTATCATAGCTCAAGGTATTGGGGTTTCGTTGCTACATTTGAGACACCGTGGAATTTTCGCTATAACATTTTTTCTACAACAATTCAGAAGGAATGTATTGGAGGATATTTATTAGATGGATCAAGGTATGTTGGGTTAAAATTTCAGCTCCCGAGGCCTTATACTTTCGGAGATACAACCTTTGTAAGATAGGGTTCTAGAATCATCCTGAATTGAGTCATTGCGGAATTTTTTCTATAAAAAAATTTATGTAATGTTTCAGACCCTGAACTCCAAATGATATTCACATAAATGAGTAAGGTATATTTGGTAGAAATTTCAGCTTCTGGGTCATCTTAAATTTGTAGATACACCCTGTGGAAGATAGGGTATCTGACTAGTCTTATTGACTAGTCTCAAGAAGGTGTTCCGAGTAAAAAAATCATAACTTCTTCCTAGAGTATCCAAATTGAGTGATACTAGTTGCATTGGATATTATACAACCCATAGTAGTTATGGTACAAGTTTCAGAATTTTATATCAATTATTTTGTGTGGGGCACGCTATACAAGTGAAATCTTCTGGAAAGGCCAAAAATCAACAAGTTGTGGGGAAGTTACCATAAATTCCACTTGGCACATCCAATTTTTATCAGACCTATGGCATTGAAGAGAATAAATATCAAAGACCTACAAAAAATAAAATTTCATACTCAGAAGGGCTGAAATTTTGGATATACAATAAATGGAAGATTTTCTAGCAGAACCACCTCAAAATCAAGGTTTAAAGTGATACTTGGCCAACATGCCACCAAAAAAGGGAACTTCTATGCCAAATAAGCCTCCAGACAATCCTGCTTGGACTCTTGATGAAGGTGAAGAAATGCATAGGGACATAAATGATTTACAAAAGAAGACAATAGCAAAAGATGAACTACAAGAGATGATGGATTCAACAGAAGCTAAGTTTGAGGCAATAAATACTAAGATGGATGCTTTAAAAGGGGAGATCATGGAAGGATTGAAAAATTTCCTAATAGATAGGACACCTGAAAGTTAAAATGTATCCCATGAAATTCATGATGAGGACATAAGGAA
>JASDQU011102895.1:51771-66835 GCA_032191745.1 Picea mariana
TTGAAGGTTGCACAAGACAGGAAGAAAATTTATGCTGATAAGAACCGAAACCATAAGGAATTTAAAGTAGGGGATCATGTATTCCTGAGAGTGAAGGCCAACATAAGCTCCCTGAAGTTGGGAAATTGTTCAAAGTCAGCAGCTCCGCATTGTGGGCCATTTGAAATCCTAGAGAGGATTGGTCCAGTAACATATAGGCTCGCGTTGCCTGCATGCATGTCTATACATAATGTATTTCATGTGTCACTGATTAAGAAATATGTACCCGATGCTAATCATGTTATTGATCGGAATGTGATTTAGGTGGAGCAGGAAATCAATTTTCTGGTGCATCCGATGTATATACTAGATTGTAAAATAAAGCACCTCCGGAATCGATCCATAGGGCTTGTAAAATTTCACTGGACCGGGTACGATCTTGAGGATGCAACATGGGAGCATGAAGATGCTATGTAGGCAGAGTACCCACATATTTTTGAAGATTTTGGAAATATTGATGTTGTTGTGTAAGTAAGTTGCACCGAGGACAGTGCAAAAATAAGGGGAGGGGATTGTAACACCCCAAGGTCGAGCCCCTGCTAAATTGTAATTATGTTTATAGGATGGTGAGCCAAGTGTTTTTTTTTTTGTAAGTGATTTTAAGAGCCTGTATTACTAAAGGAGGATTATGATAAAAAAAAAGGGGAACTCCCTGATCTACTAGAAAGGAAACCAGGCCAGAGGTTCCCGAGTTTCATTTATTGAAATAAGCAAGGGGTATGACTAGAATGCCACCATGGGAAACCAGCCCAGTCCTACCATATCTAGTTTTTGACAAGATAAGCACAATAGACATGAAAAAAGAAAAACTAGAATAACAAAATCTTAGACTGACATAGAACTGACCCCACTGACTTGACAATAGACTAACCAGACACTAGTCCAGGATAATGATATGTTTCTTTCTTTCATCTTCCTGGCCCTTGTTCCTTTCCTTTTGGGAGACTATGCGAGTCTTTCTGATGTGTGTTGGCGTGATGTCCATGTGATGGACGTAGCATAGATAGAGGTGGAATTGAGCAGTCAGCCACTCCATTTTGGCTATCTGGTCCTTCTCGACCTCAGTTAGCAGTTTGGTAATGGTTTCCAGACTGTTGAGGCACCTCAGGATTTTGTTCAGTAGTTTCGTGTGTTCCTTGTTGTTCTCCCATCTGGCATCCTCCATTTATGAGCTCACTTTTCCAATCAACATATTTTTTTTCCATGCCATCTCCACCATTTTGTGGTAGAGGGTTTCCTTGGGCTGCGTGGCTCTTGGGTCAGTTACCTAGTCTGCTTCCTAAGTCAGAGCCTCCCATGTTTTTCCCTTGCGTTTTTCTTTGATTTCCTTCTCCAACCGGGTAATGGTCGCCTTTCCTTTCGGTGCAACCAGAGTGTGAAGGGTGCCCTCTACGTACTTTTCCGCCTACTCCATCCTTGAAACTCGTTGGGGATTGTTCTGAGTTCCCTTCCCCAAGGGGTTTCTTTTGTTGTGCATTCTCTTCATTCACACCATCTCATCTGGCCTATGGCATCTCCTTTGTTGGGTTCTCAACCTGTTCCCTCCTACACAGGGGTTCCTTATTTCCCTTCCCCTATGTCTGTGGTGTCCTCTGTAGTTGCGCTCTTTCTATTTGCATCTATTTATGTTGTTGCTTCTCTTATTGAAACTTCCCTGTTGCAGGCTCTTCCTTCCAATCATGGTTTGCCCGTAGAGGTGAAACTTCCTGTCCTTTTTCCCCATCGCGGTACATATGATCATGGTGACTCAACCGTTATCCATGTACAAACCCTTGCCCCTGCTCGCTTGATATCCTACTATGCTATTCCCCGTACCTATTCTTTGGCATGGTGGGCCGATACTGGTCCATGTCAATCCCTCTTACCTTATGTCATTCGTTGCCTGTTGTTTGTCGTCAATACTTTCCCACGGTATTTCCCCACTAATAATATTGTTGACATGACCTTATTTCCGTACCCTCGCTTGTTGTATAATCTAATCCTGAATTGTGATTGGTGGTCGAGTGTTGGGCAGTCATATCCTACCTGGTTCCTTCGTGACTTCTGCTGGGCCTTTCATTGCCCTCCTCGGTGTGACATTCCTTGCTTAAGATGTTGTCACGATCTTTTTTCACTAGTTGGATGCAGTCCATTCTGAATTGTCCTTTCGGGATGTTGATCTAGGTAGTATCTAGTTCCGATCCTTCCTTGCCAACCCCCTCATTGGAAATTTTGTCCGCTGGGCCATTTTCTGACCTCCGTACCCAGCGCAACTCCACTGTGTTAATTGTTTGTAGATTCTCCTGGATTTTTTGTAGGGAGTGTGCCAAGTTCCAGTGTCTATGCACCTTGCCCACTCTAGTGTCATTTTGGAGTCTCTTCACCGTGTTGATGACCAAGGTGGAGTCACCTTCCACGATGGTGTTGGCCATCCTTTCACGGCTTAGAATTTCAAGACCGAGCTCCAGGGCTCCAAATTCCGCTGCATTGTTGGTCGATTTTCCCATACTCCCAGTGTACAGTCAGATTATGTTTCCATCACTATCTCTGATCACCCCTCCCATCCCTATCATACGTGGGTTTCCTTTTTCCGCCCCCTCAAAATTTAACTTGAGGAACCCTGCCAGAGGTGGTGTCCAGTTGTGCTCTCCTAATTGGAGTTACAGTGGCCTCCCTACCTGTGTGTTGTTGCGCCCGTCTTTTAGGTGAAAAACTCTTAGGATTCCGGAGTCCTGGCCTGTGAGTTGCGCTTTTCCATTCTGGCAGTTGTAGCTCTGCACTGTTTCTCGTATTTGTGAGATTATTTCTTCCTTGAGTTTCCCTTCCGGAAGTATTTCGTTTCAGAATATGTGTCGATTCCTTTATTTCCATATTTCCCATATGATCATCCCTGGCATGAGGTTCCAACAGAGTTTCACCATTTAATTTTTGTTGTAACTCTCATTCCATTTGTTGATGGTTGCATTGATTTTATGCCGGGTGCTATTGGACCGGTAAAAGATGCATGCTGCCCAATCCCAGATCTTTGTTGTGTATTTACATTCATCGAGGATATGATTCGTTGTTTCTTCCTTAGCTTGACAGAGGTGGCACCATGATGGGCCTGTGAAACCCCTTTTCCTTAGGTTTTCCCAGGTTAGAATTCGATTGTGAAGAACTAGCCATTTGAATATTTTGATTTTTGGCCACTGGGGACTGCCCCAAATGTTTCCCCACTGTTGCATCAGATCTTCTTGGTTCTGGTCCACGATGTAGCTTCGTGCTTCTATTAAGTTGAATTCCCCACCATTTTTCCTTCCCCATCTTAGTTGGTCCTCTTATTTTGAGACTGCAATTTTCCTTTTCCATAATTCCTCCTCCACCTCTTTCATTATTGTTGTGATCCGATCCATGTTTTGTGGATTGATTTTGTCCCAGATCTTCCATCTGTCGTGGTCATTTTCTTGTTTCCAGTAGTGATGGATTTTGATTTTTCCTTGTGTGATCATCACCTGTTGGAGTTCCTCCCTGTCCGGATTTTCCATTCTGGGTTCCCGTTTCCACGCGTCTTCCTAGAATCTGGTTGTTTTACCATTCCTCAATTCCTAGAAGCTGTGTTTCTAGATCCAGGATTTGTTGCGCCGGGCTAGATTCCAGATGGTTGATCCCTCCCTTGTGCCCATAAAATGGATTCGATCCTAGTCATTGATGTCCAGGGCATACTTGGCCTTCCATAGGGTTTCCCATGGTGTTGACTTTTCTTTGACCTATCTCCACCAGAGTTTCACCCCGTAGGCTTCGTTGGTTACCTGTGGGCCTTGTAACCCTAGGCCTCCTTTGCATTTGGGTTTTCAAGTCTTCTCCCAGGCCACAAGGGCCCATTTTTTATTTCTTTCCACTCCTTGCCATAGGAAGTCCCTTTGGATGGCTCTTCTTTTGGAGTATTCCTTTGGTAGTAGGAAACATTGACATCATATAGGTCGGGATTGCTTGCAGAACCGCTTTGGTCAAGATAAGTCTCCTCGCTATGTTGAGGGATTTGTAAGTCCAATTTTTCACCCTCTCTTGTAGTTTGTTGATAACTCCTTCCCATGTTTCCATTTTTCATGATGTCTATGTCAAGGGGATTCCCAAGTATTTCATTGGGAGCATTTTGCGTTCAAACACCAAAATATTTGCCAGGTTTCTTTGAATTGTTGGGTTGGTATTGAAGAAATAAATCATGGATTTGGAGTGATTGATCTCCGCTCCCAAGGCTTCCCAAAACTATTCTAGTATTATTTTATAGGATTTTTCTTCCTTGACTGTGGGTGTGCCATGGAGTAAGGTGTCATCAACAAACTATTGGTGCGTGGAGGTAGGGAAGTTTTCTAAAGATTTGATGCCTGTTATTTCTCCTGCTATAGTTTTTCTTTTTATGGTTCCACTGAGTCCCTCCATCATCAGAATGAACAGGAAAGGTGATAGCGGGTCTCCTTGTCTGATGCCTCTTAAAGGCCAAAATGGTTTGGCTGGGGGCTCCATTGATTAAAAGCGAGTAACTTGTCGTTGAGACTAGGTTGACAATCCAATTGATCCAGTGTTTCAAAAACCCAAAAGCTTCCAGAGTCTCGGCCATATAGTTCCAGCTAATTTTTTCATAAGCCTTTGCTAGGTCAAGTTGGATTATCACCCCCCCTCTCCTTTGGATTTTTAGTGTGTGTATCATCTTATGGGCATGGATGATGTTGTCCACAATTTGTCGCCCTTCTACAAAACCAGCCTGTTCTTGTGAAATCACTGTGGGTAGGAGAGGTTTTAGTCTATTGGCTATGACTTTGGAGATTATCTTGTAAACCACATTGCATAAAGCTATGGATCTGTAGCTGTCTAAGGTCCTTGCTTCATTTTCTTTGGGGATTAGGGTAATCATTGTGGAATTTAGCACTTTCAGAATGGAGGCCGAGCATCTGGAGTCTTCCACCACCCCATAAACGTCATGTTTGACCACTTCCTAGTAGGATTTGAAAAATTCCACTATGAAACCATCCGGACCTGGGGCCTTTCCATTGGGCATCTCTTGGACCACTTTGTCAATTTCCTCCTTAGTGATGGGTTTGTTTAGGTTGGTATTTTGTTCCTAGGTAACTAGCCTGGGGATGTGCTGAGTTATCCATTGTATGGCCTCCATTCGGTCCTGGTTTGGTTCCTGGGCTATCCCATGGAAGTGGTTTACCAATATGTTTTCAATCTCCTTGTGCGACTCTCTCTCTATCCCATCCTGATCCCGAATATTCAAGATTTTGTTGTGGGTTCTTCTAGAAATGTTTGTTCTATGAAAAAACTTTGTGTTCCACTCCCCTTCCTTTAGCCACCTGATTCTGGACTTTCAGAGCCATATAGTCTCTTCTTGCTGGCATCTTGCTTCCCATTTCTGGTTCATTTGGATCTCTTCCTTTTTTCGATCCTCTATATAGCCCTCATCTATGCACCTTTCTTAGAGTTTCCTCGTTCTGTCTTCGATATATTTTTTTTCTTGGTTTATGTTTCCAAATATTTCCTTGTTCCACTCCTTGAGTTTATGTTTGATGTACCTGAGTTTCTTATAGAGATTTAGAATCCTTGTCCCTTGCTCTGGTTGTTGCTCCCACCACCATTGTTTGATGTTCTCCTTGAAGGTGGGATGTTCGATCCAAAATTTCTCGAATCTGAAGGGTCTATTCTTGGGAGTGGTTTGGATGTTTTCTTCCAGTTGAACTGGCTAGTGGTCTGAACCCCCCTAAGGAAGGATGATGCAATATAAAGTTAAACCCTATAGAATTATGGACTCTGACACCACGAATCTGTCTAGCCTCATCACTATTTGATGTTGATTTATCCGTTTGTTGTTTCATGTGAACTGATCATTACTAGTTTTGATGTCCAACATCTCCATTGTGTCAATGAAAGATAAAAAATCTTCTGCATCTCTATCCAATCTCCCGGTGCCTCCTTTTTTCTCCGCAAGTGTCATAATGATGTTGAAGTCCCCGTCCAGGATCCAGTGGAGGTTGCTAGAGTGGGCTTTTAAGTTTTCTAGGTCTAAGGGCATTCTTCTCTTTTCTTCCAACATCTAGGGACCATACACATTAGTGCATAGAATCACCTATGTGTTACCTATGATTTGCATGTTAACCGAAAGTGTGTGTCTGGTGGCTTCAGCTGCTAGTAGATTCATCACTTGTGGGTTCCACGAGGTGAGAATAACTCCTTCCATTTGTTGTCCTTCGACAACCAACATCTTGTACTTGCTCCACTATTTTTTTTCTGATTGTTTCCATTCTGTCTACATTACATTTTGTCTCTTGGATGAAGCAGAGGTCTAGTTGTTCCTTCCTCAGCCTGTTTTTAAGGATTATTTACTTTCGTGGGTTGTTTAGGCCTCTAATATTCCATGTTATAATCTTCATTTAAACATGTGGGGGGGAGTTGGGAAAGATCTTTTTTATCTTACTTGAGTTTATCAACAGAGCTCCTAGTTCCTATAGGGCCATGCTGTTTGATTTCCTGCCTTTCTTCCTTCTCGTCTTCTTGGGTGAGAGTTGTGGTTGTCCTTCATCTGGTTTGATTCATAGGTGTCTTATCTCCTCGTGTGTGTGCTTGATCCCTATGGATTTTTCTTCCTCCCTTAGGAGGAATAGGTATTGGATACGATCTAGTTGATCTGCTGGTACATTGTCTATGCTCTGCCTTTTCCATTACTCCAGTATGTTCGGGAGGTCTATGCCTTCCCTTTCCACAATATCTCTGAGATCAGGATATTCTGTACCTACCTCACTTGGTGTCATTTTCACATCTTCGTCTACCTTCTACATGGGGTTGTTGGCATCTCTAGTTTCTCCGTCCATAGGAGTTGCACTATCCCCCTGTTACATCTTATTGCCTGGACTGTTTGTGTTCTAATTTCGGGCTTGTTCCTTAGCTTCTTTGTATTTTTCCTTCTCCTCTCCTCCTTCTTCCCCTCTGTTGGTTTTTTCCTGCCCTTTCATTCAAGTCCTAGCTTCTGGGTTGCTTCCCATTGGGGATTTACTTGGTTTCTTGTTTGCTCTGTTTCTGTGGTTCGGCTTGATAAACCCATACTCATCCTGCTGTATTTTGGTGTTTTCCACTTCTTGTTTTTTATTGAGAGGGAATTATCTGAATAGGTGTCCATGTTCATGGAATCTTCTGCATCTTAATGGGATCTACTCATAGTTGATTCTTTGAATCCATTCCTCATTCCTGAATTCCAGGCTTATGGCTTATGGTAGTGCCCCCGAAACATACATATCTATGCATATTCTTGCATAGGAGGTATATCTCCCTTTCAGGGTTGCTTCCGATGTCTTCACATATTTTCCAAGTTTGATCCCAATTGCTTCGAAGGTGGAGGGTAGCCAATAGTCTAGCGCCAGACGGGTACATTCTTGAAGGTTTATTTCTCTGGGGAGAATTTTTCCTTCCATGGCCGCATGTACAGTGTTTCTTAGGCATGGAAGTATGCCCCCCCTCAAAGACTCTATCCCTGTCTTCCAAGTTCATGAATACTGGTGTGAAGAAGCCTTTCGAACCCAGGTGGAGTTCCACTTCCGCTCTTGACTTCCATTGGTATTTTATCCAGTTAAGAAACGTTCTTTCTGTGGGCCACAAACCCATGAACTTGCAAATTAGTGCATGTGTCTTTATCTGGTCCCAGAAGAGTTGAGTTTGTGGATCTTCCAGTATCACCTTGGGTATCAGTGTTGTTTTAGGTTTACATGGGTTGCACCCTTCTACCACATTGGGGTTCGCTGGTTCTTACACCTCATTCTGGGTTTCTTTGGCTTCTTTCCCCATGCGATCCCTTATTTCCTGGTTGCTTTCCTAATTCTTTTTTGATCCTGATCCCGAGGTGCTCAACATTGGTTCCTTGAAACCTCCACCTCGTGGGCCTTTCCCCCTATCCACCACTACCTACTTGTATGAGTGGGTTGCATTACTGCCCCCTTTGGTAACCATGTTGTGCTCTGTTGTGTCTGTGACTATCAAACCCTAGCTTGATTTTTTCTAGATCCAATATTATTGGTGAGCCAAGTGTTTATAACCTGAAGACTTATATGTTTATTAGGTCGAAGATCCTAGATGCTTAAGGCCATGAGCCTGGTTTTTGCATATGTAAATGCACATATCTTTAATAAAATTACACTGTTGTGTGTAGACCGACCATAAAGAAAGAGTTATGAGGGACTAAGCTCCATTAGTTAGGGTAAGGGAGTGGACTAAGTGTCTAGGCATAGGGGCTAAGCTAGAGGGATTACCTCGAAAGGAATAATATTTTATTATTATTTCCCAAAGGCTATGGTTGACATAAGCCATGTTGTCCTAAGTTCCTAGAAAAGGAACGAATGCTAAGTGGAACTCATGCAGCTGCAGGAAGACAAGTGTTGACCTGGGCGCATGCAGTTATAGATGGTAAATCCAGCTCGTTGGGGGTTCTCTTTCGATCCAGGAATTTCTCCCCATCCTTGTGTCGGGGAGAGTCTCAAGTTTCATCATGACCCTTATGATTCTATGGAAGTCTGTCACCCTTCCCAATTCATCCATGGATTCATGCTCGCACTTGTACCTTGCCTGAGCCATGCTGTGCATTAACGATTGATGTTGTTTCCATCACCTAAGCTATACCAAGCCTTGCTGTTGCCATCACCCTTACTGGAGTTGACTTAGAAGCTGGACTGAAGAAGAAGGTTTTCATGCCTGCAAGCAACTCTCTCCAGGTGAGAGAGGTTGTTGGGAAGTGATTTTTCCAAAGGCAACCCAACTGCAGATATAGTGCTCGGATAATTCCTATTCGGCCTGTTGTTGAAGCCCTAGAAGGGAAGTGGGGCAGCCGAAGGACTTTGGAGTAGAGAAGGGGCACACTTCCTAGGGTGGGACATGCATGTGGGGAATGAGAGACTGTAGGTTTTTAGTGTGAGCTGGCTCTGGGAGATAATCCTTCCTGTTGACTGTGTAAATTTTTTGTTTCTCTTGCCAAGCCTAGGTCTCCCTTTACCGGTGGAGTTTAGTCCTAGCTCGGGGGTAACCCACTGCTGAGTGTGATGAGCAGAGTGGTCTAAGGCTAGGAGGTTCGTGAAATGTCTTCACACAGTTGGTGGTAATCTATTGAAATATAAGTACCAAATCTTTGTTAATTGTATGTTGTGTAATTGTACATGTTTATAACTTGATGAGTAATGCCAGGATATATCATCTATGGCATGTGTGTATGCTTACTATTATTTCCACATTAATCTGTGTATGGTTAGAATATGTTGTGTGTATTCATATATTGTCGGTATGTTTTAATGATTATTTCCGCATGAATAAGTGGCATGAACAAAACGTTGTAACTATTATTTTTGTTAGATATGCATGCATATAAATTCACAAAATGGTATCAGAGCTAAGTGAAATGACCTAGAAGTGGTGTTTCCCGGCCTATTGGTGGCTGGGGATGTCACAGAATGAGTCCCTCATCACATGTTTAGCAAACTTCAAGAAGGAGGGGTTCGGTCCCATATGGCTCTTGGAGATTGGACTGACATAGGTCCTTCGATGCATAGTTTTATGAGCCCAAAGAATGTAAAATCGGTGGTTTTTCACATTTAGAGTGTCTAAAAAGAACTTAAAGATGACACCATGGATGAATTTTTCATAAATTTAGTTTCCCAAGCCCGAAAAAAGTGTAAAAAAATATAGAGAAGAAATCTTCTAACCATGCTTGATTAGAGTACTCCTTTTTCGTAATTAGTCCCGCGAGGCTGAGAAAGAGATAAAATACCACTCGAAAGACACCCTTTCAAACCTTTTAACAAATGTGAAAGGAAGCAAGCTCACTCGACAATATTTTCATGTTTAGGGAGTCTGAAAAGAGCTTAAAGGAAACTCCAAAGAGTTTTTTTTTCGTATATATTTTACGACTCTGAAAAGGAGATAAAAGTATACTCAGTAACATATTCTCATGTATTAACGAGCACGAGAAAGAACAAATACTGAGCTCGATAACCTATTATCATGTATTTACGAGCACGAGAAAGAAAAAATACTAAGCTCGTTCTAGAAAAACTACTACGTTACGATGGGAATGACCGCCAAGCGAGGATCACTCCTAGAAGAATGTCTCTCTAGAGGTATTTTCCCCCCAACTTGCATGATAGAAGCTAGTGGCTTCACTCCAACATAATTTCCAGAGGTTGGATACCTTCACCCCAAGCGTCATTTCCTCCGAAGACTATTCTTCTTTCCTCGTTTAGGTATTTGGGTACTAATAGGAACATTTTCACTAGGCGAAGGAAAGCAAGGTTCAAGTATTTGATCTAGAAGGAGACTCGATTCTAATGGAGGAGGGTTTGTTTCATTTTTTAACGATCTTGAAAGAGACGATGATCTATGCTCGTGAGCGTCTATTTCATTTTTTAATGAGCTTGACATAGGAAAATAAATATGCTCATGAGGTAGGTTTCATTTTTACACAAGCTTGAAACTAGAAACTATGCTTGAGGCCCTTTGTTTCATTTTTTAATGAGATTGACACATAAACGAGAACTCTACTCGAAACTTGGTTTCATTTTTTAATGAGCTTGGAACCGGAAAAACTATGCTCATTGACCTCTACTTGATCATGGCTTCCAAGAGGACAATGCTATGGAAGGAATACATGTCAAGGGACAAACCTCAAACATGGATTCCAAGAGATCTTTGCTAGATGGAAGAACCACACTCTAGAAGGAATACATGTCGAGGGTTGC
Organism: Picea mariana; assembly: GCA_032191745.1. NCBI lineage: Eukaryota > Viridiplantae > Streptophyta > Pinopsida > Pinales > Pinaceae > Picea > Picea mariana. The sequence continues at coordinate 62,535 of JASDQU011102895.1, forward strand.
GATAGGGGTAGGGATATCAGGCTCTAATAGCCCTATCGAAGAGATCACCATGTCAACTACCAGATCTAAATCAGAACAAGGGAGAGATTCCTTCTCATTCGAAGCTGAATGGATGGAGCAGATTTCCACATAATTGACCTGCAGCGGGGTAGATGTCATTCGCATGTAAGCAACATTCAGGGAAGTCATATGGTTGACCATCATATGAGGGATAATGAATGGAAGTTGGTCTATGGTCGCTATGTTTCCATTGTGAGGGAAACACATGACTCAAAAGAGTGTGGACACAAGAGCCTTCATAGCATAAACATAGTCTCACCCAAGGAGAAAATTAAAATCCAAGGGGTCTTGGACTACCATCACATCAATATCGACAATTTTCCCTCCTAAATTAATAGGTAACTGAAGAAGGAACCCTAAAGGTTGAGTAATTTGTTTGTTAAAATCTAATAGATTCTGAGTCACTGGCACAAGATGAGGGGAACCAAGATATTTCCAAGGATTCATGATCCAAATGGATATTGGTGGCCACCCACCTATTCCAACTGGCTCCTCGTGTCTATTTTTGTTTATCACGGCTTTCTGTACTGCTTTATAATTGTGCGTTCTACACTTTTGGGGCTGTCTAAAGCCTCACACATTCTCCAGGTGGATATGGGTGGCCTCTCGCCTAATCCAACTAGCCTATTTTGTATGTTTTCATGTCAGCACATCTTACTGTACTTACGGGTCTGTTTTGGGGCCCTAAACATTGTTTTTTTGGTTTGCCACAGTCAGACTATAGATGGAGTTAGAGTCTGACGACAGAATGTGTAGTTCTCTGAAAGAAATTTCCAACGGGCTATCATGCACATAAAATGGAGGTCGTATGCAAAATTTATGACCCTAGGAAGTTGAGGTACCAAATTACACCAACTTACCCATAGGGCCCACATGACTTTTGGTGTTTCACCTTCTAGGGTTAGGTTTTTGGATGTCTAGGGTTTTGGCATTCATGAGTAATATAAAAATATCCTATGGAGCCTCATTGTAATCCATTATACTCAGATGGATGCGTGTAGCAACCACATCTCTTCTCAAATATAGCTACCACCATTCGAGCAAGTTTCAGTTCTACAGTTTTATAGTTTCAGCCTATTTCATTTATTAATAGAAGATATTGTTCACTGAATATTTGTGTTATTCTTCCTATCTCAGTGTTTATGGTATTTAGTCTATAATTAGTTCTTTTCGCTCGTAAATCCAGATCAGTGGTATCAAAATGGTCTTCTCTTCATTTATTTTTCTTCGTGCATGTCCCTGACAAGGTCTGGGTACAAGAAGTTGGGACTCGAACCAATCGATCCATTACCATATCGGTCGCACTGAGCCCGATGAAAACCCATGGGAGATGAAAATAAATATGATGGAGCAAGAGATCTTATTAAAATGTTGCTCGAGGAAGCCCTCGTGCAACAAAGGAACAAAATGATGGACAACTTCGCGTAGATCCTTCGACGGTTTCCCATGGGAGAAGCATCTTCATCAGGCGGCCATGCAACCCCCTTCATACAAGTAAATTTTGATATTCCATTATTTGAAGTACTGATATATGTGGATTTTGTAGATAAATGGTTAAATCTACTCGGAGGATATTTTTCGGTCCACGATTTTTTCGATCGAGAAAATATCACTTTTTCACTCCTCAAAGTCGTTCCCCATGTTAAAGACTAGTGGGATACATACTCTGAGAAAAGGGCCGTGGAGAAATATGCAATTTTTGTTGTGGCCCCTACATGGGATTCCTTCTGGGATGCCATTAAAGAACAATACTACCCTGTTGGATGCTACGAGGACCAGTACACCAGATGGACCACCCAACGTCAAGAAAGGGACCAGACAGTACCAGACTTCACCAATATTTTCCATACCCTCCGCACCAAATATCAAATATTCTAGGCATCATCTGGTGCTCAAATATTGTGGTTTCTTTCATAAATACATTCAAACAGAAATGGAGTTCCTAGACATCACCTCATTGGGCACAACTTATAGATACACTGTCAATATCAAGAAAAAATTTAAGCAAAAACGATGAGAGTTTGGATCTACAAACCCCTCATAGCCAAAGTAGGGCAAAGGCAACCCCAACCCACATAGCAGGGGACCAAGTCGCAATGGCTTCCCTCAGGACAATCCGTCCAAGATGCAACGCAAGAAGGGAAATGAGAAGATGAAGAAGGACACGGGAAAATGGTGTGAGTACCATAAATGTCCTTGGCACAACACCAACGAATGTCGCTCCAAGAAGTCCCTCATGGTTGAGCTGAAGGCTTCTGAGTCAGAGGCCGATTATGATTCTGAGTCAAATTCGTAAGGAGGGAAGCATATTATCGATGTTGAACCCAATGCCACGTTCGCTACCACCAAAGTCCGTCCAAGAGAACCAGAAGAACCAGAGGATTGGAAACGCCTCTTTCACTCGCAAATGTGGGTCAAGGGGGCTCCAATTCATTTAATTGTCAACAACGGTAGTCAGAAGAACCTGATTTCAACAGAGGTCGTCAAGCAGATGAACTTACCAATGACACCACACCTGCAACCCTACGCCATCGACTGGATTCACCAAGGAAGATATCTTCATGTCAGCCAACAATGTCATCTTTCCTACGACATCAAGCCTTTCAAAGATGAGGTACTGTGTGATATTTCTCCCCTTGAAGTTTGTGATTTTCTTTTAGGACAACCATATTTGTGGAAACATCATGTTGTGTATGAGTCTAGACCTTGAAGTTTTATTATTACTTTGGGTAGACAATTGTATAGGATCCTAGAGGTGGCACCACCTACTGCTATTTATTTAATCTTTGTTAAGCAATGCAGCAAGGTCATTTCACAGAACAGGAAGTTTGTCTTCTTTGTGATCCGTTCTCACAGTAAGCAGAAGGTCGCCACTGTAAATTATAACCTTGTACAATATCCACTGTAAATAGATATTCAGAAAAGAACAGAAAAGATACAATGGCAAATACAAACACTACACAAAGATTTTTCCCCTAGAAACCCAAATCGGGAAAACCAACATACTCTATATTCATTCATAGTGATACATTGTTTACAATACAATATACATATAGGAGCCAGCGACATCCAAAATGATAACCCAATGACCTGGATTAGTCCAAAACCCTAATTCCTTAACCGCAAATAGAAAACCATCGGCAAAAAACCATGTGCTGAAAAACCACCTAAATACACGACACATTTTCTTTCTCCCACTTGTTGTTTTCTTTGCATACAGGGGGTTACATGGTTACATAGTCAACAATCCAGGGCAGCAATGCCCATGGATCCTCTACACCAAGAGAACTTCTTAGTGCTCACAGATTTTGTTAATGAGTCTGCAACATTCTTCAAAGTGTCCACCTTCATCAGTGATACTTCTTTTCTTCAATCATGTCTCTCACAAAGTGATATTGAACATCAATGTGCTTTGTCTTTGAATGATAAGCAGGGTTCTTCACCAGAAAAATTGCACTCTGACTGTCACACTCTATCCTTACAGCTTGTTGTACCAACCCAATACCTGAACACAATCTTTGTAACCATACTGCTTCCTTACTTGCATGAGTGGCTGCCATGTATTCAGCTTCTGTAGTTGAAAGTGCCACTACAAATTGTCTTTTTCTCATCCAACTTATTGCTCCTCCAAACAGGTTAAACACATACCCGCTTGTAGATCTCCTACGACCCAGATATTCAGCCCAGTTTTCATCCACAAAGCCATGTATATCCACCACTCTGTCCAATTCCAGACTTCCTTCATAGCACAATCCATAGCTAGCAGTGCCACGGAAATACCTAAAAACCCTTTTTACTGTTGTCCAATGTTCCTTCCCTAGTTTTGACATATAACTGCTCAAAACTCCCACTGCATGTGCAATGCTCGGTCTAGTACAAACCATTTCATACATCAAACTTCCAACTGCACTCGCATATGGAACATGAGACATGTCCTCCTCTTCTTCATGTGTCTTGGGACACTGATCCTCAGATAACTTTACACCAACATGAATAGAAACCTTGACCAGTTTACATTCTTGCATATTAAACCTCTGCAATATTGTCTCGACATATTTTCTCTGATTTAACCAGAGTTTCCTCTTTTTTTGATCTCTTTTAATTTCCATGCCCAAAATGAAATTTGAAGCACCGAGATCCTTCATGTTGAATTTAGAGGACAACTGAGTTTTCACATCCTGGATAATCTCCTTGTTGTTTCCTATCAGCAACATGTCATCGATATACAAGACCAAATAAAT
>JASDQU011102896.1:17057-30413 GCA_032191745.1 Picea mariana
ACAATCTAAAGATATCTGGTTGCTGGATAGTGGATGCAGCAATCACATGACATGTAATAAAGATTTACTTTCATGCATTGATTCTTCAATCTCATCTGATATTACACTTGGAAATGATTCCTTAGTCAAGGTTCAAGGCAAAGGAACTGTATCTATTCTTACTAAACAAAATGAAAAGAAAGACATAAACAATATCTATCATGTTCCAAATCTGAAACATAATCTGGTAAGTGTAGGACAACTCATTGAACATGGCTATAAGGTACTCTTTAAGGGAGCATCTTGCAAGATATATGACAAAACCCCAAGCAAAAAATTGATTTCTGAAATCCACATGACACAGAATAGGATGTTTCCCCTTACCCTCAGAATTGCAAATCTGAACCAAACATATGCACAAAGTGCATCCACCCCCAATGAAACTATGGTTTGGCATACAAGATTTGGACATCTACCCTTTAAGAGTCTAAGTCTTCTTCAGAAACACTCCATGGTCAAAGGTCTTCCCATCTTTAAAGAACACAATTCCCCATGTGAGTCTTGCATACTTGAAAAACATAAGAGAACTAGTTTTCCACAGTCCACAACTCAAGCCAAACAACATCTTGAACTTGTTCACACTGACGTATGTGGACCAATGCAAACAGAGTCAATATGTGGTAGATTTTACTTTCTAACATTTATTGATGATTTTAGTAGGAAAATCTGGATCTATTTTCTCAGACACAAGTCTGAAAATTTTGCAAAATTCAAAGAATTCAAGGCAGAAGATGAAAAACAGAGTGGCAAATATTCTAAATCACTCAGGTCCAATGGAAGAGGAGAATACAACTCCAATGAATTTGCAAATTTCTGCAAATCACAAGGCATTATCATGCAAACAACAACCATGTATAGTCCACAACAGAATGGAGTGGCTGAAAGGAAAAATCAGACAATAATGAATATGGCAAGAACACTTCTCAAAGAGAAAAGTTTGTCAAATATTTTTTGGGCTGAAGCAATAGCATGCTCAATTTATCTTTTGAATAGATCTCCAACCACAAGTCTAAATATGAAAGTCCCTCAAGAAGCATGGAGTGGGACAAAGCTCAATGTTGCGCATCTAAGGACATTCAGATTCATAGCATACGCTCACATACCTTCCGAATTAAGGAAGAAATTGGACGATAGAAGTGAGAAATGTATCTTTACTGGATATAGTGAAACATCTAAAGCCTATAGGCTTTACAATCCAATCTCTAAGAAACTAATTCTCAGCAGAGATGTAAAATTTCTAGAAAATCAATTCTGGAATGAATCAGAAAATCAACAACTGGACAGTCAAAATCCATTGCTGCCAAGTTCTAAAAACGCAAAAAATTCAGAATAGTCAATACCTCAACCTCCTCGACCAAGATTGAAGGTACAAAGACAACCTGAAAATTCTCAGGATAACTCAACTTCAAGCAGACACTCATCCTCATAAATTCAAAATCAGAGAACTCGAAGTTTGAGAGATATCCATCAGCAGTTGGATGATTTTGAACAACACAATCTTTTTTCTTTAATGTCATGTCAACCTACATCTTAAGAAAGCCACTAAGGAGCCACATTGGGTTCAAGCCATGAACCAAGAAATTGACTCCATTGAGAAGAACAAGACATGGGATCTTGTTGATTTTCCAAGTCACAAGAAAAGTATTGGTGTCAAGTGGGTTTACAAAACTAAATTCAATGAAAAATGGCAGATCAAAAAACACAAGGCAAGACTTGTTGCCAAAGGATTCTCACAACAACTTGGTACTGATTATGGTGAAACTTTTTCTCCAGTAGTAAGATTAGACACTATAATAACTCTATTAGCCATAGCAGCCCAACATAAATGGCAAGTATACCAGATGGATGTCAAGTCAGCTTTCCTGAATGGTTTCTTAGATGAAGAAGTTTATGTCAATCAGCCACCTGGATTTGAAGTCCAAGAGCATCCAGCCAAAGTATATTGGTTGAGGAAAGCCTTGTATGGCTTAAAGCAAGCTCCAAGAGCTTGGTACAACAGAATTGACACTTATCTGATCAAAAGTGGTTTCAATAGAAGTCAAAATGAGCCAACTCTTTACACCAAAACTGATCAGCACGGTAAAATTTTGATTGTATGTTTATATGTTGATGACATGATATGTACTAGAAATATTGAATTAACCAATGTTAAACATGCCATGCAATCTGAGTTTGAGATGACAAACCTTGGCATCATGAAATATTTTTGGGGGATTGAGGTTGATCAATCAACCAAATGCATTTTTGTCTGTCAGAAAAAGTATGCAACAAACATCATCAAAAGATTTTGCATGGAAGAGTGCAATCCAGCAAAAACCCCTATACCTCTAGGCACAAAATTGAGCAAGAAAGATGAAGGCCCTACGGTGGACCCTACCCGATACAAAAGTTTAGTAGGCAGTTTATTATATCTTACAACAACTAGGCCTGATATTATGTATGCAACTAGCCTTGTTTCCAGATTCATGGAATCTCCCAAAGATTCTCACTGGAAAATGGCGAAACAGATTCTGAGATATATTGCAAGAACTCTCAATTTTGGCTTTTGGTACACTAAATCTGATAGTAATCAACTATTTGGTTACACATACAGTGATTTTGCAGGTAGCATAGATGACAGAAAAAACACTTCAGGACATGCTTTTCACCTGGGCTCAAACCTGATTTCATGGGCATCAAAGAAGCAACCAATTGTCTCAATATCTTCTGCATAGGCAGAGTGTGTTGCTGCTACCTCAACTTCCTGTCAAGCTGTGTGGATGAGAAGAATATTGAAAGATATGTCACATATAGAAAAAGATCCAACTCCTATTTTCTGTGACAATACTTCAACAATAGCTCTATCCAAAAATCATGTGTTTCACAAGAAAAGAAAACATATTGACACTCGTTTTCACTTCATCCACGAGCTAATCAATAATGGTGATATTGCACTTCAATTCTGTGGTTCTTGAGATCAGCTCGCAGATATCTTCACAAAGCCACTGGGAAAATCTGTTTTTGGTTTTCAGAGACAACACTTGGGCATAATTAGTGCTGATGTTTGTAACTGTTGAGTTTAAGAGGGAGTGTTAAATATAATGTAACCTCAACAGGCTAACTGTACACTACTAGCTGTCCTGGCCAGCTGTACTTTCTTTTCTTGATTTGCTTGAGCCTGTTTAGCTCAACTATTTTCCTTTTGCATTGTATCATCTTCATTAACTCTTCTCATTAGGGATGATTTTAAGGATGGAAATTTATATGAAAATGTAGAAACATTGGCTAATATTACTAGTCCTTAATATGCAAAATGTAAAATGTTTAGCTATAGTTTTGTAAAAATATTCAAATTTCTAAGGATTTTATATAGTTTCTATAATTTTTTGGCGTTTTTTAAGGTAAAATAGTTTTATTATATGGAATTTGGGCGAATCATTTTAAAAAAAAATGGAAATTAGTGAATCTTTTTATGGGAAAAACCATGGAAAATTAGCCCATTTGTGAAATTTAGCCCCTAAAATCATCTATGCTTCTCATTGTACTTTCTCCTTACATTCTCAATATATTGAATACTATTTCCGCTCTATTCTTTCTCTCTGCATTTCTTGTCTCACAATTTATCATATATTGGCCATAAAAATAATTGCACCATGCATCTTCCTTAATGTGTTGCTTCTTCTTGATGCTCTCATGTTTTATTGTTTTTTAGAGATACACCGAGTTGATCTGTGTCAGAGGTAGGGGCATGGATCCAAGAGTATTAATTATGGTCACATGGCGAGCAATATTATTGTTCTAAGATACCTTCACCATTACCATCATCTGCATCAATGATCCCCCACCAGCGGATTACTTTAACAATTGGATCGGCGAGTACAATGACCATGAATTTATAAAGTGCTACCTTTAAACACCACAAGCATTACAATTGACTTTTTGAAAGTGCTTCCTTTAAACTTTAGAAGCATTACAATTGACTTAGAATACAATAGGAACCACAAACAAACAATCCATTTCTACTAAGCAGGAAAACCCTTGAATGGCAAATCATTAATCACTAGCACTTTTATTCAGCTAAGCTGTCATAATAGGGAAGATGACATAATCACCCAGAATTTGCACTTAGCTTCAATTGCTTATTTGTGCCTCCAGAGAAAATGAACCTAGGTAGATGGCCTAGCATGCCACTCTCTTCATCGTTAAACCATGATGTCATTGGCATCATCAATGATATTATCAGTTGGAAATTTGTGTAAGCTACGGTCTCCCAATCAATGCAAACTACAAGCTATTGTGCAAATGTAATAGAGAGTTTTTTTTCATCAAAATCACCTAGAATTTGCACCTGGCTCCAATTTCTTTTTTGTGCCTCCAAAGAAAATGAACCTTGGTAGATGGCCTGGTATGCCACTCTCTTCATCATTGAACCATGATGCCATTGGAATCTTCAATGAGATTAAAAGTTGGAAATTTGAGTAAGGTACGGTCTCCCAATCAATGCAAACTACAAGCTATTGTGCAAATGAAAAAAGCACACAACAAGTAGACCATACCCTCAAACCTGAAAAAATAGTTGAGATAATGTGTTATAGAACTACTACTCCTGGTCACAGAGGAGCCAGTAGTAAGATGGGTTACAAATTAGATCTAAAACATTCTTTAACTCTTCCTTCTTTCTGAAAAGGACAACAGATGGATCAAAATTAAATCAATGCTTAAGGGAAAGGACATAAGTTATTTTGTACATTGCCAATAGTAAATTTAGAGATTTTATAAGGAAATCTGTCATTGCATAAAATGCAATAGCCCTTAGCAACTTTAATGCACTATTATTCTACTTGTTGATGAGATCTTAATATAATCCTTTATAATTTTTAAAAGCTAGAATTGGAAGTGTTTCACCATGACTACCATGAATAGTACACAACCTCTGTGAATCTTTGTCTCCATCTAATGTCCCAAGGGAGAAATCACCATGATCTTTATTATACAACATGTCAATAACTATAAGGCCCTTTGAGGAATCAATGTAATTTATGTGCCTTCTATAGCTATGTATGAAAAATGTTAAACACAAGACATAAATGACACTGTAGCATACCTACCAAAAGGTTTTGGAAAAACATGCCCATACTCAACCCAATACTAAAATGTGGACTCTTTATTTAGAACTATTCAACCATTTCTCGTAGCCTAACACATACTTTGTGTGCATATAGCCACCAATCAACTTGATAGTAGACATAAAGGTAAATCCATTTGACAAATCCATGTATTGAAAAGTATGAGATATTTCTCGACCTAGTCACACCTGCCCAGGTTGTCTTTGTCCCCAGCATAGCCCTGAATATTTGAAAAGCACCAGGTTTCATTCATAATATTGAAACCTAGAAGCATGTTTTAAAATAGTATGCCAAATTTCAGCTAAAACAATAACTATTGAGATTATACAAAATATTTTGTAACAAAGTTTTATGCCAAAAAATATCAATGCAAAACAACATAAAATAGAACCCTTGCTTCTAAAAAATGACCTATGTTGTTGAATCCTACCTACCTTCACTAGTTCTGTCTCTTCCTTTAATGAGAAAATTTTTATAAGGTTCTCCACCTGGTTGTTAACAATTCATGGACAGTTGCAAGGAATGGTGTCAAGTCTACAAGAGCTTTTCACAACACAAGAATTGTTTGAAGGAGATTTATGGATTTCAGACATTTAGGAACCAATATTTTCCAAACACTTTATGAGGATATTTTTGCTGAATTACCATATGGATAAAAAAAATATGAAATCTGGAAATATATTACTTGTCAAGTGCCACTTTACATCAAATACTTACAGGTTTCATTTAAATTCAAAAATTCCATTTCAAAATTCTTGTATATATTTGGATATAAATTGTATGTTCTTTGGGTGGGTGGGTGGGCCTAATAGTTAAGAACATGTGTTTCCTATGTGGAGGTCACATGTTTGAATTTGAAGGGGGGTAGGGTATGTACACCTCCATAGACTAAGCAGTCAAATCACTGCATGTAGGGGGTCTCAGGTCCCATAAACAAGGGGGTCTCATACATAGATTTTTGCATCTGTAGGTTGTGACCTAAACAAGTTTCTCAATGACACATAGGGAACTATGGGAAACCATCAAAATCCAAGCGTGAGATTACAAGTTGAGAAAGGAAATAATACATATTATTATTATTATTATAATAAAGGTTCCTAAAAAAAGAACACTTGATTTTCCTGCTAAGAGTAGCAGTCCCTGAACAAGTTTCTCAATGACACAGAGGGAACTATGGGCAACCATCAAAATCCAAGCTCGAGATTACAAGTTGAGAAAGGAAATAATACATAATATTGGAGAAGAAAGGCAGCTGCTAGGAGGCCCACCAGCTAAACCCCCAAAAGCTTAACCAATGTGAATATTTTCAGGAGTAAGTTAATGAATAACGGGACAAGAAACTCAAACCTGTTCATGTGTTAACCAGGCATACTTGTCTATCTACAACTGTTGCTATCGACAGGAGAAGAAAGAAGACTTTCAACTACTCAACTAAGGTTCAAGTCACATGGAACCACTCATGTAGAAGTATATCAATCCAGAGTGTGTGTTTATGGTAATAAATTGAGTTCTTTAGAATATTATCATTTCTAACTATAAGAGAAGTCTTAAAATGAAAATATTATGAATGGTGTTACATTTTTCCTAATATGTTTGCACATTGTTTGTAGTCATCGATACCAAATGTTGAAGAAATGGAATACTATCACGGACCTCCCGGTGCAAGACCCAAAAGACAAGATGAACTTTTATAATGAACATTTGGTCTAGTCTGAAGTATATGGAAACAAATTGAGCATTGATTGAGTTGCAAGAATAGTTGTACTTAGAGTTCCTGACTTTATTAGAGGAGAAGAAAAGAATCCAATAGCTTCATGCACTTTCATTCACCGACAAAACAAACCCCCAAGCTCAAGGGCTAGTGCTGCCAAGATATATGAGTTGTAAGCATTTTAAAAGTTTCTTGATTAGTTGTTGGTAACAATAGCACTTTATTATTTCTCATATGTATTAACATTTCGCAATTTCTTATGCAGTTATGCTTGCTCATATGACCCTCAGGACAATAGAGGAAAAAACACAACACAATCATTTGTGCAAAAGAGGGGTTGTCAGTGCCATTTTATAGTAAAGGTTGTGGTTCAGATCCCTAATATAGCAATTTTGATATATAACATGTATGATCATGAAGATGAGAATGGATGGCTCTGTCATGGTGAACACGACACTTCAGGTGAGTCTAGGTCCAAGCATAAGCTAAGGCTTTCAAGGGACATGGTTTCATACATGGAAAGTTGATTTTTTTGGAAGTGCCTATTGACACAGTGTGTAAAATGAACATAAATAAAAATGTTGACATGGATGCGGTAAGTCGAGATAGGAACTTTTTCTTATGCAAGAAGGATTTTGCGAATATCTACAATCATTTGATGAAGAGGAACTACCGGTTGAACAAAAAGGATGAAAAGAATGTGAACCTTTGGTATGAAAAACACAAGGATGATTTTTTCTCTTACTAGAAGCCCAATGGTGGAGATGTCCCTTTCATAGCTAGAATCCAGAAAAAATGGATGTTGGATACCATGGTCAGGCTATCGCATAATAGCATAATAGCCATGGATTCAACATTCAATACAAATAAATATGGGGCCAGTGTGTTGTTAATGATTAACTTAGTATAATCATTTGAGTAGGCTAGTTCAATAATATTGGTGTCCTAAATTGGACTACATATGTTTTTTTAATATGACAATATCAGTTGTACACAATCATGGCTTTGGATGAAAAACAAAGTGGGGTGTCATTAGCATGGGTGGTGGCATCATGAAACACATCAGAAGATATTGCACTATGGTTGGAGCACCTCATGCATAGGTGTTACCAAATATGTCCCAATTGGAAAGTGAATGATGCATTGGCTGAAATCGTCGCTTTGAGGTAACTTCAAATTTGTTATTTTACATTGTAACTTATATTTACACGAAAATTGTCTCACCTAAAATGAATTGAATGTGGCAAGAGGATCACAAGGACCGAAGTGATCTTGTGTGTTTGGCATGTATGAAGGACATGGCTAAAAATGTGAATCGTTTGTCTAGTAGTCCAAAAAATGAGAAATATATGTTCAATGAGCTAGGTTGTACCATGAAAAATTGTTCCAAAGATGAAGTGGGCAATACAATCAATCATTTTTTCATCAAATTCACAAATGAAGAGAAATTTTTGGACTACTTTCACAAAAATTCGATTACTGGTGATAAGATTAGTATGTCCACATACTTGTTCTTATGTTTCCATTTTTGTGTTTCATAAACATGATATATATCCACTAACTTGGTTTTTTATATTTAGGTATGTGGGTCAAAGGATGTCGATATTTTCCCCATGCAAATCAGGAGACCAACAATGTTGTTGAGTCATACCATAGTTACTTGAAGACAAACTTTCTATCCAATCGAAGAAAAAAATGTGCTGATAGGATGGATTGGCTGGTCTATATCCTCTTGAAAAATGTTGAACGTTGTTATCGATTCAAGGAAATTTTGAAAAAAGAAGGGTATTTGAACAACTATAAGAAAAAGAAGTAGCTTGAATAATCAATAGAAAAGGCTAGAAGAATTCCATACGGTGATTGCAAATCTCATGAGAGTATATCTCACGCTTATTGGGTTAGAAGTCAAACTAAGCCTAATAAGCAATATCTTGTCACTTGGTATCGTACCAATTTTATAGCTTGTGATGGCCCATGGTTTATTCGTGACAAAATTTGTAAGCATGCCATAAAGGTGGATTGGTTGTATTCTTCTTTAGGGGATTCAAACCCTTTATTTGACCAAGATGCAACACTCAATTCATTCAATGCGCCTCCTGATATAAGTATAGAGGAACCAATCCTTGATCTAGATACTAACACACCTATTATGGCTAGAGACAATGTTGATCAAGATGTCGAGGGACTACAGTTGACTAGAGAGGAGTTGTTTGGATACTTTGAGTTGCTTCAAAACAATCCTCCTGCCACTTTGAGCAAGACCCAACAATTGATTGGTTTGGTGAAAAGAATGTTGGATGATGCCAACAATATTGACATCATGGATTCTGATTTTGCTCTTGGGCTAGGCGCTTTGGAGACATCTTTGAAGAGGAAAAAGAGCTTCCTTAGCCCTAAAAATAAAAAGAAAACAAGCAACACAAGTGGCATATTGGAAACTGATTCAACATCTGAAAATGAACTATTTAATTTTCCACACATCAATAAGCGGGGTTGTCCTCATGCCAACAATGCATCCTCTGTTGTTCTAGGTGAGTTTTGTAGAGTGGTGAGATCAATATGTTAATATTAATATATATATAGACATCACCATTTTTTTAATGGAGAAATAGATGGATGTTTGTAGGGTTGCAATAATCCACTATCGTGGCTTCAATCCAAGGACGTAGAAGGATGTCATTTCATTCTAGTTTTCCTACCATTATAGGTACATTTGATGGGGCTCCCAATTGATGTAATCTATGTTTCAAGTTTGTATTATTTATCCTTTTATACGCCAATAAGGTTACTAATGAAGACTGCATTGTTATATTACAGAAATAAGAGCTTCTTCTGGTGATCTTCCTCCCTTGGAACATGCTCTTCTAGATGATAGCTCTCCAATTGGTGATTTTCCAGGTTTGATATGTGCTACAATTTCAACTCTTTTAAATATCAATTGTTAATGTATTATCACTTTGTTGACAAAGTATATGTTCGGTATCTGTATGATGAGAGATGAATCATCATCTTCTGCCATACAAATCCTCCCACGAGGGTAGAATAATATGTGTGGAATGACTGAATTTAATCTCATGACACATCTCGGTGGTCTTCTGAGTGGTAGTTTCTTCATGTTTTTCAAATAAATTCTCATCCCAGAGTCAATTCATCTATTTGATAATTATTTCTATTGTGATTGGTATAGAACCTACAATACTATTGTGAGTCTTGCTGTAATGATAATGGATTTTGGGGTAGGAGGAAGAATACCCAAATTTAAGCTGTCATGTTTCCCATAGTTGCCTCGACAGTAGCAGTGGTTTGGGATGGATCTCTCTGAAAAGTCCAAAGAGTAATGTATTCATTATTTTTTGTAACAACTTTGTAATATAAATATATTATACAACACATTTCTTTGTTGATACCATGTATTATTTGTTTGGGGAGATAAACGAGCAGATTCTCTCCATTAGATTCATATGATATCACTGTGTATGCAGGTTGTAATGAAAATCACAGCAGAAAAATAGTTCTTAGAGTTATGGTTGTTTATGTTTTACCTTATACATTTTGTATATGTTTAATATCATGATTATCGAAGCTTAAGTTTATGGACTTCCATGGAGTGAGATTCATTTCCATCCTTATTCATGGCAAAGCCAATTTTTTTTCGAAAATATATATTTCTGAAAATTTGAAGGTCCTTATTTTAGAAGTAAACCACTTAAATTATTGTACCCCAATTTGGTAATAAAATTAAATTATCTACATTTACAGAAGCATAGAAACAACCATGTTGATGTTATATACTATATTTTATTATTTATTCGAACATTTATCAAAAACCACATACTCAATAAATGAAGGGTAACATAGTGCAATTCTCAATAAATCAATAGTGACATAGTGCACTCAGTTATATTTGGATTATAAAATTTCACCGCTGAAAGATAACTTACCCTTCTTCAAGAGTGAGCAAGTGTTATGAATAACAATAATATCATATAATCCCTCAAGATGATAATATCAATAATATTAGATAATCCTTCAAGATGATAATCCCTCATGTTCTATCTTCCTTGGATGATGAACAGATGCATTCGGTTTGGGAACTACTTGCTCAACTGATGCCTGGAAAACTGGATCTGTTTTGGTTGAATGTTGACATTATGCCCTTAAATTTGGGATTATTTTCTCAATAATATGAAATATTTCCTCTTAGGAAACACTTTCGAAACATTTTTTAACTTGTTGTCCTCCTTTGTTATTTATAGAAACTAGTTATAAATTATGAGCTCTAACAACAAACATATAAGATCCAAGAGCCTATTTTTGCTACTAACAATCTGGAGCATATCTCTAACAGTCTTATAGCAGTTAAGTTTCAACTAGCACATTGCTTGATGTTGATGACTAGACACCTATAACTGATGCTCTATAAAAATATGCCTCTTGTTCTTTTACCCTTTGAGATATCATGTTGATCTCGAGTTGCTTATGAGAATTTTTAAGCATGTACAAACTCAAAAAATTATGAACCACTAAAAGATTTCCATCTTCACTCGAATTTGAAATTGATCTTTGATATATTGATTTAGTTTCTAGAACATTTGGACTAAACCTTGAATGTTGATCCTACCATGTGTTCTTTGATATACCTTATAGAATTTGAGTTTTGACAACTACAATATGTAGATCTTCCTTGTCCTATAGTATCTTTGGTAACAACACCATTTGATCTTACTAAGGGCCACACTCGATTGACATTCAAACTATCAGAGTATTTTTCATCATCATCACTCTCAATATCATTTTTAAACAAACCCTTTTAAGGTGCACACCAGGGATGAAAAGGGACAAGGCATTTCACAACTCTTTCGCTTCTTCAACAAGGGCAACATTTCTTCGTTTTGGTACCATCTTTAAATTATAAAATATATCGATGATAATCAACCTTCCTTCTGAGTTTTCAATAAACTTGGGGTTCTTTCCTTCCATGAGAGTAACACATGAATTTATTGTTCCTAAATCAATATCAATCACATCACCACTAGTTCCCTTTGAACCTTAACAATTTGTTCTTCATTTATCTTGAGGTGGGTAAGGAATGGTTTCAATTATTCTAGGAGATGGTAATCCAATTAAATAATGCATGAAATAGTTCATTGCTCCTTGGGTTGGGAACTAAAAATAAGATGAGAGAATTGTGTGTTGGATTAGATTCTTTGAATCGAATGATAAATGTAAAAGATATGCAAAAAATAGAAAATGAACCTTCTAAAATTGGCAGCGAAAACAGAGAAAACCATTAGATTGGGTGCCCAGGGTACAAGGATAGGAAATCAAACTATTGCACATGAAAAGTTTGAGTTGGATTAAGCCTTAATTACAGGCTAAGAAAGCATCATCCTAGCATGCCATGTCAGGAATAAATACTAGTTGTACATTCCTTATGTCCTTGTTTGTTTTCCCCAACATGTTTGAGACAACCAACATGTTGAATGCTTGCTCAGATGATCCCATGATTATATATATGCAACTTGGTGTAAGAAACTACTGAACGATACACTTCATATGTAACGAAAACAAAGAAGCAATGTCGAAACTCTTGACAATGTCTTGCAATGAAATATATTATAGTATGAAATAATTTCCATGGAAACAAAAGCAATGATGCTTGTGCACTTGCTCATGGTGCTTCTCGAAATAGTTGGTTTTTGTACCATAATATCCAATCCAAATCATCTGATGATGTTCTGAAATACTTTATATCTATCGACTCTATTGCTGAGGGATTATTTAATATTCTTGTGGACTAGCCTGGATGCTTGTTTAGCCTTTATAGCTATACTGCTATACTTTGCATTGGGTCTCAACAACACATCCATAAATTGGTGGGGAGTAGGTTGGGAGCATTGTTCTTTTTCTGACTGCCCCACTAATAGGGGTGTCAAGGTGGATGTATTCCCTGTTTATTGATTCAGATCTTGTTGTTCATTGTTTTTGATTCACAAATACGTACATGTATATATGTCATCTCACCTAAAATATGTATCTCTGCACCTCATTTTCTATTATTTATTTAATAGAATAAGTGGCATAGCCTATTCCACATTCATTTGTTCTTTGATCACAATTTTACTCTACCTCTCCCTAAAAACATATATTTTATTTACTAATTGATATGAACAGAAAGTGGACATACTTTTTTTCACTACCCGACATGATGTATACAACAATCATGCTTAAAAGTAACTTCAATTGTGTATAATCAACTCACAGTATACATGCAGACATAATGATTTCCAATACCATTTTGATACATTTATGTACCCCATGAAGAGAAACAAGAAAATCACTTAAAAATTAAGCTTTGGGGCTCCACCAAGTCAAATCATTGCTGATTTGGCATGTCTAGTGTACTTGCACAGTGAATTGTTTACAAATTCCGGAGGATGATATTTTTCAATTATCTCCTAAACGGTGAACCAAAATGAGATGATTTTTTTCCAGCAAGTT